>JBBPKJ010000368.1:0-27571 GCA_038089195.1 Brasilioporus rufonigricans
CCTCGTACGTGGGGTCGAGATTCGTCTCGCCGCCATCTTCTTCACCCTCTTCGCCTGCGTTCTCGACCTCTTTGTCGGCTTGGTGGACTTCCGCGCCAGTCCTCGTCTTGAGCGGCGCGTTCGGTGGATCTTGCAACTCGTCTGCTGGCCTTGCTGGCTCAGCGCATGTTGCGTTCGGGTTCGCGACGTCAGCAGTCGCTTTGTTGACCTTCTGACCCTTCAGCTTGACCTCTGGTAGGCTTTCCTTGTCGCATTTTGGCTTGCGACGCCTCCTTCGACTCTCTGACCCGGTCCTTGGCTTGTCATTGGCTGCTTTTGGCTCTTGCATAGCCACGCGCGATGCTCCGTAGCGTACCGTTTGCTCTGTCGTAGTCGTAGACTGTCCGAATCGCTTACTAAGGTAGTTAAACAGTTCATGAGCGGTCTCGAGGTGAATCATATGGATGAATAACGAATCAGGAATGCTGGAAATAATGATATTGCCTATGAAGGCTCCTGGCTGCGCGTCTGGGTCCGTTGCAGTACCATCGAGGTAATCTTGCAAACCGGCTCGTTTGACAATGAGTTGTATCTTCTCGCGCCATGTATTCCAGTTCTGTCCGTTTGCTGCTAAATCCGGTACGCGGATTTTCGTGCCGTCGTTGAGTTCCACTAAGTACGACATTTTCTTCTCGGGCCTTGGGTGAGGGTCTGGTGAGTGAATGAACTTTGTTCGTTTACTGAATGCCGCCAGGGCTCATAACCTATTGGTGGTTATGAATTCTGTACTGTCTTCAGTAAGTCACTAAAGACGAAGTAAACTAACTACTGTCCGATGTAGGTATGCTTATGTAAGCTACCAAAATAGCGTACTAGCTAAATATCCAACAGTATGCACACTGGTCAGGCCAGGCTTGTCGGAGTGAGCCACGAAGAGTGTAGGTATGTACCATTCGATAATAAACTAACAATCCCAAGATCAGAAAGAGATGACAAGCATCGACAGCGACTAACATCACGATGCGACAAGTAAAGCAATCGAAATGTGAAGGTGCAGCTAGCTGTAGCAATTACGTCGTCCGTCCCCATATGTATGTTTGTCCAAAATGGTCCGATCGCGGTCAACAAATCATACAACTCACGAAACAACCGGCCCGTCTCAACTTGCCTTATGTCCCGTGCTCGACAGCCCTGTTCCTGCCACCAACACTGACACCAAAGCTGACAGCGACCCCTATAGATGAAAGCCGTTTCAAGATGATAAGCCTGGAGAATGTGTTGTTGCTGAATGCATGGTGATTTGCTAGGTGATGTGTGTGGGGACGGATAGTAATGCATGAGTGTTGGACGCAGAGGGGGGCCAATCGTCAATCCAGTGCCTATCCAAAAATATTCAGCAAGTGGGACGAGCGGAATACCAACAGATGCTCGACCTTACGGCGTTCTACAAACCGAAACACACAATCGAGAACGGACACAAAACGAGGGCAAAACAAAGCAAAGGGAGGAAAAAGACCTAGGCACGCACATGGTAGCATATTTCCCAAGTACAATATCGAAGACCCATACAAGACGAGAATTTGTTCACTGGGTGGTAGTGGTTCGCCATCCGACGGGTAGGTTGGGACACTCTAAGTCATAAGCCCATCTTCGGTATGAAGAGAAGAATGAGGCTCAGTAACCGGGATTTACGGAGGATTTGACCGGGAGAGGTTGTACTAGGCCGTGTGTGCTCACTCTTGCTGTACACATTGCCTTACTGTTGTTCATTCTGATCAAGCCCGGACACGATTGTAGAGTGCACGTTTTTGACCATGTGATCTCGGGCGATGTTGAGAATCCGAAATACCGCCCGAGAGTCTTCCCGGCAAATCCCGGTGCTCCCGAATAGTACTAGTAAACGGCCACAACAATCACGAATGTCCTGGTATGTTAGTGCGATCCCTTACTGCACCAGGTCCCTCTTTCTCTCCCCCTCAATCCTCCCCCGCCCTCCCCAGAGTCCCCTCTGTCGTACCAGACATCCCCCACGTCTACATTGACGCACACAGCGATCACACTCTCCCCGTTCGCACCTCCAGACGTTCGTCCCCCACATAACGCGCAGACCCACCTTTTCGGTTGGCCCCCACCTCTTCACCTCTTCTGGCCTCCGTCACCCACCTCCCCCGGCGCATTCGACTACGCCAAGTCCGTTTCCTTGTTACCGTGCTTCTTCTCCCTTTACAATTATGCCCGGGGTGGAGTTCGACTTTGACGCCGTCAACGAGGACAGTCCCTTCCTAGAAGTCTGCGCCTCCGTGTCCAACATCGATGACCCAGAAATGCCTGTAATGACTCTGCGTATGTGGGTCATAGGTCTCCTGCTCTGCCTCATCAGTGGGTTCGTCCATTCATCCTCCGTTCTATTTTAGCTTTTTCTTAATATTCGCAGATCATTGAACGTCTTCTTCAACTTCCGGCAACCGGCCCCGAGTGTCTCGCCCCTTGTACTTCTCATCATAAGCTATCCTATGGGCAAATTCTTTGCATTCGTCCTTCCAATCAATACCTATCGGCTTCCTCGATGGCTTGGCGGACTGGAATTCTCGTTGAATCCCAATCCTTGGAATATCAAGGAACATGCCCTCGTCTATATCATGGTAAACGTAGCAGTTGGAACCCCATACGCTATCAACGCCATCGTCGTAGCCGAGCTCAACTATCACATCCACATCGACTATTGGTTTAGTACCCTCCTCGTCGTTGCCACACAGCTAACAGGCTTTGGTCTCGCTGGCCTGTGCAGACGATTCTTGGTGTGGCCTGCTAGCATGGTTTGGCCCCAAAACCTTGTGACATGTACACTGCTCAACACTCTTCATGCGGAAGACGAGACGCCTGGCACTATTACACATTATAGGTATTTCCTCCTGGTCTCGTCCTGTGCTTTCTTCTACTATTTCATACCTGGTGAGTATTCGTTTTTTTTTTTTTCTTTCACGGTCTTGATAAGAGCCTCATGCCTTGCCAGGATACTTGTTTCAGGCTCTTTCGATGTTTTCATGGCTATGTTGGATTTTCCCAAACAATATTCTGATCAACCAATTATTTGGTGTGAGCTCTGGATTGGGGATGAGCATCCTCACATTCGATTGGTCCCAGATAGCGTGGATTGGCAGCCCGCTGATGTTTCCATGGTGGGCAGAAGCGAATATATTCGTGGGCTTCGTGCTTTTTGTCTGGATCATCACACCCTTGATGTACTACACAAACGTAATTGCTCTTTCTTCACCGAAATGTGCCATGTTGACTCTTCATTCACAGACTTGGAACCTCGCATACTTCCCCATCAATGATAATAACCCGTATGATCGCTTTGGAGAATTGTATAATGTTTCCCGCATATTGGACATTTCGACTCGCTTAAATATCACGGCTTACAGCGAGTATTCCCCGTTATACCTACCAGCAACCTATGCCATGAGCTACCTTCAGGCGTTTGCCCTTTCGACCTGTCTGCTAGTTCACAGTGTTTTGTACCATGGTCGTAGTCTGATAAACGGGTTCAAGAAGATCCGCATAGAACCTGACGACATCCACGCAAAACTGATGTGCAACTACCCAGAGGTGCCTGATTGGTGGTATATTTTATTCTTCATAGGCTTTTTCCTCATGATGGTGCTTGTCGTCGAGGTACGTGAAAGTATGACCATCCTGTTCATTCATTGCTTATTCTCCTACTTCAGGTATGGCACACCATTGTGCCCGTGTGGGCTCTGTTGTTAGCCGTGTTCTTACCGACATTATACGTACTACCTTCAGGTTTCATCTACGCAACAACCGGTCAATGGGTAAAGTTTTATCTTTTCGATATCACTCCATAGTTCATTGCATTCCTTAGGTCTCATTGAATCTGCTGGCTGAAATCATTCCAGGTAAACTGTTGGCCGGTAATCCCATTGCGAACATGGTGCGTATCATCGGACGAGTCAATTTACTTGTTTCTATGGACAATCCTCGTAGATCTTCAAAGCCTACGCGGTGCAGACGCTATTGCAGGCAACCTCGTTTGTTCAGGACTTGAAATTGGGACATTACATGAAAGTACCTCCACGGTCAACGTTCTGTGGTACGGTGATTTGCCCACTTTGGTTGGGCTTGTGCAATCTGACGGGACAACAGTGCAGACTGTCGGGACGCTTCTTGCGTCTTTCATTCAAGTTGGCGTGAAGGAATGGATGTTTCACAATGTCAAGGACATCTGTTCTCCGACTCAAGCCAGCCATCTTACATGCCCACATACTGCAGTGTACTTCACGGCGTCAGCAGTCTGGTATGTTGGATTCTTATTCCTGCCGTGGTGTGCTCAGTTCGCTCACTCTAGGGGTCTCGTCGGACCAACGCGGCAGTTTGGCCGCGGTTCATTATATCAGCCCGAGTTGTATGCAATCATCGTTGGTGCCTTCCTGCCACTCCCATTCTGGCTCTGGCGACGACGATATCCAAACTCTTGGGTCAAATTCATAAGCACTCCGGTCGTCCTCAACGGTATGTCGTATATACCACCCGCCACTGGTATCAACTACTCGGCATGGTTTGCGACTGGGTTTGTGTTCCAGTACCTTGCGCGAAAGCGGAACTTTACTTGGTGGAGTAAATTCAATTACGTTACGAGCGCCGCCTTAGATAGCGGTGGGTGCATTCCTTTTATCGGTGCCTAGCATGTCTTGACGGCACTCCTTCAGGTACTGCTCTGTCAGTTATTGTAATTTTCGCCACTCTCGGAGTGAGTATCATGATCTGAGTCGACCGCTTTCACTGAGCACGCGTTGCAGTTCCCACATGGCGGCACATCTCTTAATTGGTGGGGAAACACAGTCTTCCAAACCAGTAAGCATTTCTTTGCAGTCCCACACGTCACAGTTCCGACGAAACGTTTTCAATCAGCTGCAGATTGGAAACGTGTGGGATGGAGAGCAATACCTCCTGGAGGCATTCCACTATCTTGATGTACTTGGCAAGCACCTGCATCAATATCATCACTCTACCTAGTTCCTCGCTCGCTCGATGCCATGGTCCTAAATCATGCTTGTTCGCTATATGGGCCAGTGTACGATCGCTAGTACATTCTTTTCTGGTTCCAGAGATGCGTTTCATGGCATGGAAAGAAGCTCCAGCGGGAGGGCCTGCCCTATTTCATCCCACCTTACCGTGTGAGCTAGCCAAGACATATCTGCTAGGCCGTCTTTGCACGCTGCAAGGACAAGTTCGCCTAATGATTGCAGATGAGTCGGTGCAGCACATGCAACATCGTCGGACAACGCGTTCCCGAGGGAGAGTTGTCTAATTACGATCCACGATTCAAATTTTACTGCCACGTTGCCACCGCGTTGGTCAACCCGAACAAGGGGGAGTTTCGGGCAACCTTGGCCGATGCCACCTTGGTCTCACTTCCATCCTCATGGACTCCCCATTTTTTGGCCATTCCTTGAGTAGAGTAAGCATGATGAGATACGACGACGTCGGACCGCATGTACTAATCGTAACTTATGCCGACAACGACGAACAAGTCACAGTAGAGTCAGGTCTACGGGAATGAGTGCAACGAGTGCATATATTAACGAATACACGAGTCGACGCCGGTTACATGCCAGAGTCAACATGCCGACATACCTCCCATATATGGTCCACCCATCCTGCTTCCTCGCAGTGACTCCCTGCTCAGTTCATGGTTAACGAGCTAACTCGGCTATTTTGGCTTAGTGTGCTTGGCGCTGTGCGACAAGCTGTGACGAGTCGCGACGAGTCAAAATAGCCATAACAAGCTCAAATTAGGTCTTTGTAAAATTCCTGATGCCGCCTCGAAGCTGTCTCATGACGCCCATGAACAGCGCAACACACTTGACAAAAACGATGCCGTCGAGTTCATTGGCAGTACCACCCTACAGCTTGCCTTGGGCGACAAACTCCTCTCTGCCCCCTTCAGCCAGTACTGAAGCCGTCGCGCGCGATGCTACCTTTGGCTATACGTTTTCCAGCCCCATGTTATAGACACCACCCAGTACTCCTTGCAGTATGACACCAAGCCTGAGATCTCCTGGGAGCGCTTAGAGATGGAATGCAATGAGGATTTCGAGTTCGTCGACTTTCCTCGTAGCAATGCCATCCCTCCATCATTCCCGTTCGCATTTTACACAATGGCCTCGACGCTCTCGCTGACCAATCCTGGATGGTCTTCTAGTTCGGAACTGGTATGTTGCCGTTCAATGTTGTTCCCATGTCTCTATTGTCGCACTCACATCTTGAGTGGCTGCCGACTAGGTGTATTGGATAACAACACAAAAGAAATGTATGCGTCTACTACGATCCAAGATAACATGGACCTCGCTCGACTCAAGTTAGACCTCACTCGCCTTACTTACCCCATCGTTCTCCCGCAGACGAGGAAGGTGCCTCATCTTCAGCATCGATATCGCCACACAACGCTGGACTCGCGTGGCTCTTTTACATACCGGGTACTACACGCCCACGTGCATCGTGTTACCTTGCACCGTCTACGATTTCCCCTCCGGCTTGCTCGTGGACCTCTCATTCTCCAGCGAGATGTCCCAGCTCATCCGATGAGGAATCGTGCACTTCCATGCGGGACCAGTTCGGTTTTAGATCTGAAGGATGGTCCAGTTTCCCCATTGACGACGGTGCGTCGTGTCTCTCTATGTTCCCGACGTGGCTAGCAACCTGCCTCGTACGACGTCGGGAGCGAGTACATCGCACCAGGTGACCCGGGATGGGTATGCCGGCCCATGGTCCGAGTCGCAATGGCATGTACTTTGGCGAAATCGGCAAAGACGGTTGCTAAAACGGAACCTGAAGGATCAGCGTGGCCCTCGTCAAGTTGAAACGTGAGCAACACCGACGAGCGAATGCAGTCGTTTGACGAGATGGATCGTGCAAGATCCAGGAATGAACGGGTGCGTAGTCATTCGAGGAGTTGGCGTGTCCAACCGCTTCGGGACACGTGTTCTGTAGGTGCCAATTCAAAGTATAAGATGATCCGAGTGGGCATGTTCATGGAAGCTAAAGCACGTGACCGAAGACAGGTTTCAAAGAGGCTATTCAAGCCAGAACGGTGTAGTTGCTCAAGCGCTCAAGACACAGAGCCAGTGCGTGAAAGTATATGCGCAGTAGTGTCGTCGTCGGGACATCGAGATGGCAGCATCATCCGCACAGTATAGGCAACTGTATGTATGATCCCAGACGAGGAAAAATTATGGATCAAAGTGACGAGAAAGGCCCCACAGAGAGAAAAGTAAGAGACATGTCTGCGCGACTGCGTGATCCACTGGGATACATCCATTTGCTATCAGTCGTCCTTGTGCGCGTCATCCAACAAGATACAGTCGCCGTCAACAAGTCATACATACAAAGCGTGCGAGAACCTGCTCGTCTCCTGCAAGACATCCCTGGCTCCATCCTTAAAACCGATGACAACGACGCCCACCAGCGAAAGTTGTCTCGAGACAGTTGTCCAGAACAGTCTCTGCTCGCTGAGCTCTTCCGAGGGTTATTTATAGGAACAGATGGAAAGGTGGGCGACCATTTGTGTAGTACATGCCGGACATAGAGTTTGATGCCTGCAGACGTTGATCAGATTATGGTATGGACACGACATACCCAAGGATGCTGGATTTCGGCGTTGTCGTTGTCGATAGTCTTGTGGTGTTCTAGAGACTGGAATGCGCCCAATCGACAAGGTGGAGGAGAGGAAGAGGTCAAAGCACGTATGTGATAGCGCATCCGCCGTCCTGCGGCACATCTCTAAGACACAATATTCGGAGACCTGTGCAAATGAGAATTCATCCATCTGGTGGTAGTTGCTAGCCATCTGGCATCTGTACCCAGGACAACTGGGAAAGACGGGACTCAACGACCAGGGTATCCACGAGGAATTTGGCGGAGAGGTGTTGCTGGGTTGCGCGAGCTGGTATGATCGATGCTCGTTCTTGCACGTGATCTCCAACGGAGCGTGACACTCTTCGCCTCGGCAGATCCCGGTACACTATTCGTGCATTTAGGTCAAGCTGGATTCAACTGCCTCGTCGTGTCTCGTCCACGGCCCACCATAGTACTACTTCAGGCGAAACCCATGACAGTGACTTCCTTCCTACCGTCATCCTAATGAGCCCCTACAACCGTCTGCTTCTGTTTCACTACAAGCGCGAGTTCGCAGTAACTGTCCCTCCAGACCCACTGGCTATTTCGGTCTCAAGTGCAGCGTATGCCACGTTCTTGGCCACGTCTGCGATGATTTTGTCCGTGGTTTCTTCTAGGAGGACTGCACGATGACCAGTACTGTATCCTGTAAGTAAGACGAGTTCCCGGTGTATGGATCCCTCTTCCTCACAAATAACATCCAAGGCGAAGAGATCCAGGAAGAGGTCACCCCTATCATGTTAAACGGTGGGAAGCCCAGATCATGGAGGCCTTTTGAACTGAATGACAACGCTATCCAGTTCTCCTATGTTATGGCAGTAGTGCGTTCCTTTCAACCCTGAACCCTGATATTTCACTCATACTAACCCTCCATCGACAGTACTCGCTGCAAAAGCCAAGTCGTCATCGTACCCAACTTCCATTCTCATTCCATGTGTCGCGGAAGCATGTGATCCAGTTGACTTTAGAGTAACGACCTAAGATGCGCGGCAGAGAATCCTTAGACGGTCAACACTCGATTGTGAATTCAACTTCAATGGATCATGTAATCACCAGAGATGGTGCTAGAGGTTCGAACCAACATCACATCACCTCATCCCAATTCCCAATCTGTCCCAGTTGTGATGCGTTGATCTTAGACTTGTAACCAATATGGGACTCCCCATCTTATCTCCCCGTCCCATGGTCTTCAGCAGTAGTGTCTATGTGTGCCCTCGATAGCCCCCTACCGCCATCACCCGAGATTACCGCGCTCCTTCGCAATGCCTTCGTGTCGATCAGCGCAAGGCTACCCTCAAGACCTTTAATAAGGGGGTACTGCTCAAGCGTCAAATGTTGGAGAGCGACATCGCATTTGTTCGCATGAGTTCCTTCACGTTGTGGAGTTCAAGCGGCATTGATTGTTAATTATGCAGATGGCTTAGGTGGACTCGGGCCATGTTCGGTTTTCTGAATCCCTTTCGAGAGCGTCGAAGAAGGGACACCAGCTGACAGGCACTAGACACGTTTTCGTTTACAAGGCTCGGCGTTTCGCGGAGCGGTCTTGACTCCTCACTGACTGCGCTGAGATGGTCATCTGGTCGCCGGGAACAGGAGATTGTACATTGTACTCCTACGTTGGTTCGTTGTCCTCATATCGTGTACGGCTACTGGCTAGATGCTTGAACGACAAAGCCGATGAAGTGTATGCGTCGTCACCATCCTGACGATCCAGCCTCAATTAACTTCCAGTTACCATCACATCAACCCCTCGTCCGAGCTGCTGACAAAGGTGTGTCTTGTTTTCCGCATAGCAACATGACATGGGACTTACGTGGCTCTGTTACCTACAGGGTACGCAAGGACATGTGATGTTGCCTTGCACCATTTGCCGTCTTGCCACCAGCCTGCTCGCTAGCCTCTGCCAGTGTCCAGACCGAAACTCATCGACGTCTGCGGTACGTGGAAACGCACGGGCGTGGTCAGTTTGAGGACTCGAGATGCAGTCAAATGGTCGCGTCAAGGAGAGTACGTCATTTCCTCCTTCATTCCTCATGTGGCCGACGACTCGCACCGTTTGTGTAGCTTTAGAGTCTTGGATTAGTATGCCACTGTGTACGACGTGATTTTGAATCGCCTTGTCAACCATGGTCATATCTGATAGCTTTCGTGTGCATATCTCCGGGTCATGACTACAGGAGTAGTGCAGTGCAAACTCGCGATGCAAGACGGACTGCGCGTGCGCGCTGGGACGGTAGCCGAAGCATGCGACTGGGGCATGTCGCAGTGTATTCCAGATGGAGTGGAGTAGCAGCTCAGGCACTCTGACACGACGCTAAAGCGTATGCACACTACTCGGGACCTTAAGGCGACAGCGAGGCGTGTATACATGTATTATTTATTCGACAATAAATGAACATTTATGGATCAAAAAGAGAAGGCAAGGATCGACAGCGAAACACGACAAGCAAAGCGATTGAAATTTGAAGAATCATAAGGAAAAGGACACGAGACCGTCGGATTGTCGCATAATCGATCCACGTGCATCTAGCTGTAGTGACTGAGACGACCGTCCCCTGTATGTCCAATACAAATCGATTGCTGTCAACAGATTACGCAACCCGAGCAACAACCCACTCGCCTTGTGTCTCATGCTCGACAACCCTGGCCTCGCAGCCAACTCGCCGAGACCAAACGCCGACGGTGAGAGTCGTGTCAAGATAACGACCGTTCTTGTTGCCGAGTCAGGCTGATCTGCCAAAAGATGCATAGAGACAGTTAGAAAGGTAGTCCGTAGTCCGTCGCACGCGAAGGGGAGTCATTCGTGGATCTGGCACCTGTCCAACGACGATCAGCACATGGACTGAGCAGAACGCCCAAGGATACTTGACATTGACGGCCTCGTGGCATTTTGAAGACCGAAACGCGCGCGTTCGAGGACGGAACAGATGAGGGTAAAGAAGAGTAAAGGAAAAGAAAAAGATGTTGGCACGCACGTAGTAGCACATCTCCCAAGCTCCCAAGCGTGATGTTCGAGGATTGATGCAAGATAGGAATGGGTCCATCTGGTGGTATTGGCCCATAACCCGTCGTTCGTACCTGAGTAGGTCGAGACACCCTAGTTGTCTTAGCCCACCTGCCGGAAAGATACAATTCAGTAGCTGAAAATCGAGGATTTGACTGAGATGGGTGTGTTACTGCTGTTTGTTCGCGTTACGACTATGACTATAGTGAACAATCTCGAGCGGTTGTGAAGACCAAATGGGAGTACAGTCAACTCCATCCTCCGAGGGGGTATATGGGTTATGATAAAGTTGACTGTAACTGGCTAGGGTATTCGGTTAGCAAATACCGGTACTCTGTGCCAATCTAGTCTAGTTTGCAAGTTCTGCAGCGCTGGTGTAAGCTAGACTCTCGAGGATACTGTAGTAGAGAAATGGGGGAACTCGAGTGGTTAGCGCAGGGATCTCTCCGTCCCGGCAAATCCCGGCACTCCTGTGAAAGTTCGCTTGCTGCCAACATCCTCACCCTAATACCACCATGTCTACCACGTCTGGAGCTACCTCTGGTGACTCTGATCTTGCAACGACGAGTCCACTACCATCCGACCATATCGCCAAATCATTTGAGTATGCTGTCACCCATGTATTTCTTCCTGTCAAACTTCTAGTGAGGCTACGATCGTGAGAATAGATGAATAAGACTGAGTGATACGAGTCGGATGCTCAACGCAGAGAAACAATGGGGGAAAAGTCGAGCGATTAGATTATCACTGCGGCTACTCGAGTCCTATATACTGTACTCGTATTCAATTATTGGAGCTCTTTGCTCATCGCTTACTGAGCGTGCATTGATCATGTATCACATGTATTAGTTGAGTGACTCAACATCCTCTCCTATATTCGGCTTGCTTACATCAACAAAACTTCCCTATGAGAACGGCTATACCCTTGAGAAAGAGCCTTCGCTCGCTCATGCAGTTTGCGCCACTGCTCATGCTTATACCACACATGTCTCTGAAACAGCTGAGGAGGCTTCATAGAATCGCATCACAAAGATGTTAGACAACTTGCTAGCCTCTACTCAGTCCTGGGGCCTGGACACAGGCCACACTACCTCACAGCTGCGTGGAATGCAAACAGGGGGTAAATTGACAGCTGCTTTGTAGACTGATGTTAATGATCTATAGATATTCGTTTTTTATCCGTTCCCAGAATGCCATGATTATACTCACGAAGCAGGAGGGCTATATGCTGTGCGAGTCATTTGGGGTGTCCCCAAGCAAGGGTGCTGTAAACGAAACAGCAGGATCTTTAATATGCTCATACCCTTGGTCTGCAGTCGAGACACCAAACGAGGTGTTTGGAGACAAGAACTTCCAACACGAACTCGTAACCTTCCTTTCTCTCCCTACCTTTGACTCTCATCTTCCTCACCCTCCTGACCGTGACCCACAATATGTTACCGCACTGCTTATTGGGATCACGAGAGGTGTTGGTCACGCTGCCAATGTTTGCCGCATCACCAAACATATTTGTGATGAAGCCAAGGACTGGTGGCGTCGCTCGTCCCTTTGGTTTCTGATTAGAGTTGCAATCCAGATATCTGTAGATCGTTGCTCCCTTAGCCGCACTTCCTACAAACAATTCATGATATACTTCATGTGCACTCTTGCAAGGGATGGCAACAACGCAATTCTCTCCAGTGATCTGCTTTATCTGATGGGGTGCAAAATCCTCCGACGATTAAACAAGCTTGGGTCCTCTACTCCTGGCTGGCTCCTTCAGATGGCGCTCAAGGCATGTGGTTGTCTCGGAGAGATTCTTGATGCCAGGTGGAAGCCGCTGAGCATCCGCCTATCCCCATTCCAAAATCCCTCTCAAGAGGAGCTCATCAGAGATGCAAAGCTGTCGCTCCTGAAGAGTGATGGATACATTCACAGTGCTCTCTCAAGTCTCAACATTGATCTGTCATGTACCCACTTCCATCCTAACCATCGCTACCACGGTACTCTTCAGGACTTCTTGTCCTCAGATGGGACCTTTTTCGACGAGGCATACAATGTCGACCCTGACATTACTCTCTTTGATGTTGAACAATTAGCTGAGCAGCAAATCGACGGTTGGCTTGCCAGTGTCATCAATGTGGACGACGCATGCGCTCAACTTGAGACTTTGATGGATAAATATGTAGAAAAATCTGGTTACAACAGGGATTTCATAGATGCCCTGATTGAGGATCCAGAGTGTGCCTGTATTAGGTTTCTGACTATGATTGAACTTTTTATCGCTCTCGACAAGCTAGCCGTCAAGGAAATTCCAATGCTCACCTACTATTCCCCCGAAATTCCGATAGCCTCCCTGAAGCGGCTGCTCCTACGGAAGATAACGAGCCTTCATCGGCTCTCCTGCGTATACCAGTACCTCTTTGCGCGCCACTCGCGATCGCACCCAGGATGGTCAATACTCTCGGATGAGTTCACCAAAGACAGCTTCCCTGTCCGTTACTATGACCAATCCCTGCACCTGCAACAGCTCAAAGCCTGCATCGAACAAGATGTTGGAATTACCAAGCGCACACACAGCCGCGAGCGCACCGACGCCGTCGATCACCGGACGTACACATGGTCCATACGATACATTCTCCGTTTACTTACAGACCGCATGGTCGTTCCATTCTCCGTACCGCGTAGTTTAATCTCTCTGCATACCTGTGTACATTGCTAACACGGATCTCACATATGATCCTTTTATCTCCTTTGTTCAATACAATAACGATTTACCATATATAAGATGTACCTTCTTGACCTGGTACACCTCAGTCCGTTCTCCTGCACGCGACTGAGGTGAGCCGTTCATACCATACGCTTTACTTACACAAGCTGACCGTACGTAGCTTGTTATCTCTCGATAGGTGAATATTATAGTCTGTTCTCCTGCACGCGACTGAGCTTGTTATCTCTCGATAGCTGCATGCTAGATCCACCTGTCGTGCTCATTTTCTAATAGGTTATGAGCCCTGCCTCCCCTGACAATTGATCAAAGACTTACCGTACCCCATCGCCATGTCCACCATCGTTCCTGTCATCACTGACACCCTACCAAGCAATGTCCCCAAACTCGACGTCAAGGGGACCAACTGGGCCATTTTTGCTCTTCATTTCCAGGTTGCCGTTGGTGCCAAAGACCTGTGGGGTCATTTTGATGGCAAAATGGCGAATCCAGACCATAAGCCAACTGCTACTACCCCGGCATTGACTGATGATCAGATAGCTGAGAATAATAAATGGCAGAAAGACGAACGCATGGCGAAACACTTACTCATGCAGTGGATCCCGGACTCGACCGTGCTGTGCGTCCAGAAGCTGGCCACTGTAGCTGAGATGTGGACATCAATCGAAACGGAATATACCGAGAAGGGGGTGTACGTGCAGACTGACCTGCGAATGCAATTCTTGGATTCCAAGTTGCCGAAGGGCGGTGATGTCCGCCAGTTCCTTGATGGACTGCGGATGAAGCGAGAGGAAATAGCTGCTGTTGGAGTTACCATCGATGAGGACGACTACCGTTCCACCATTATTAAGTCCCTCCCCAACCACCTCGCTAATTTCGCGTCTAGCCAACTCACCGCGGCTCGGCTGTTTAGCTCAAGCAAGACGCTAGAGCCAGACATGTTGATATCAGTAATCTCTGAAGAGGCTGATCGCCACAAGGCGAAGTATCCACCGCGTGTCGACAAGGATCGCGATCGTGATGAAGCGATGGCCGCTGGATCGTTGAATGGATCACGTGGACGAGGAAGAGGTCACCGGGGCAATGGAAACCACCAGGGGAACTCGAGGCGGAGCCCACCCAAATGTTGGGAGTGCAACTCTACCGAGCATTTAGCAGCATGGCACAGAAAAGAGGGGGAGAAGAAACCCACCTCTAGAGCTGAAGTCGCAAATGTCGTGAAAGAAGATACCGACAATGAAGATGGAGTCTTTGGAGTTTCCGACGAGCTGAGCGATGACAAGTCAATCCCTGGCCTGCTGCCGACGGAATCTGACAACGAAGAGGGGGAAGACGATGACTGGTTCTTTGTGACTGATGAAGACGTTTTTGAGGACGTCTGGGACCTCGAAGAGTCCTGTGCGTTGAAAGTTGAGGACGAAGCGTTCGTCGACTATGCCAACCCTGTCAAGGAACCAGAGGACATCACTATGAAAGCAAAGGATGGATGTACCGAGCCAAGCCAAATCGAGCTCTTTGACTCAGGGACGACGCGCCACATCTCCCCCTACCGCGAGCGTTTTGAAAACCTCACGAAGATCCCAAATAAATTCTGCACTGTTGCAAATCGTCAGAAGTTTGTCATGACAGGAGTCGGCAACATGGTCATTGAAGTACCAAACAGATATGAGGTATCGCGGCTACGACTCACCGAAGTCTTGTTTTCACCGGAAGTCGGCTATACATTGGTATCGATAGGACGTCTTGATGAGCTTGGGCTCTCGACGACTTTTGCAGAAGGGTTCTGCACCATCCGTGGATCAGATGGAGAAACAATCGGGAGGATACCACATACCTCAAAGGGACTATACCGCGTCGTACACGAACACGACACAGCCAATGCCGCTATGAAAACCATTACTGTAATGGAACTGCACCGCAAATTCGGCCACATTGTGCCAACGGTCGCTCATCAACTAGTCAAAAGAGGACTGGTTAGTGGATTGAAACTAGATGACCTGAACGAAGACGCCCCTACCTTCTGTGAGGCTTGCATCTATGGAAAGGCGACTCGGAAGCCCATCGCCAAGGAGTGCAAGGGGGAGTGTGCTAAAGAAGTCGGCGCACTCGTTTGGTCTAATATCTGGGGCCCTGCGCCAGTCGAGACACTTTGTGGCAAATGCTACTACATCACTTTTACAGACGACCACTTGCGGCTCACTTACATGTATATGCTCCGCCAGAAGAGCGAGACCTTCGCGTCGTACCAGAAATTTGAGGCCTGGCTAGACCACCAACTCGCGGCCAAGATACACATGTTGCATTCTGACCGTGGGGGTAAGTACCAAGGCAAGGAATTTGTCACTTACCTACAATGCCAGGGAACCATGCAGCATTTCACCGCGCATGACACCCCGCAGCACAATGGAGTCGCTGAACAACTCAACCAGACGATCCTTGAACGGGTACGTGCGCTGCTACACGCAAGCGGACTACCAAAGTTCCTGTGGGGCGAAGCAGCAAGGCATGTCATTTGGTTGAAAAACCGAACACCTACCAAGGTACTGGGAGGTCTGACCCCCTACGAGATTGCTTTTGGGCGAAAACCGGACCTGAGCCGAGTCCGTGAATGGGGCAGCGAGGCCTATGTGCGCAAGGAACGCACGGACAAAATCAGTGTGCATGTTGACAAAGTTAGGTGGATGGGCATTGATGACCAGTCAGAAAATGCTTACCGGGTCTACTGGCCAACGAAACGAATCGTTACCGTTGAACGCAACGTGTACTGGAGACCAGTGCAGCGCGACATCGAGGGGGAGGAAGAAGCGATGTATCCAAGCGATATCACGCACGTGTACGTACCCACAGCCCAACAGGTACCGGCGGCACCCCACGTCCCGCCTGTCACAGTGCCACCCATTCCTAATCCTATGCCACCTGTTTCCTTTTCGAGCCCCGTTAGTCAGCAATGCCCAAAACATGTCCGTCAGCCCAGCCAGCGTATCCTTGACATCATCAACAGTAAAGCAGCCAATGCAACCCCACCACACAGAGTCCAGCTCCCAAGCCCCATCGCCGATGCGCCAGAGCAAGACAATGGCCCCTCAATGCTTGAGGGGGAGGGGACAGCCGAGCAAATCCTCACTGCCATAGATTATGACGACGATGCCGAACTCGTACTCACGCTGAACGAAACCATCGCCCATGCTGAGGCACTTGAACCCAACTCACTCGCCAAAGCAAAGCGCCGCCCAGACTGGCCACAGTGGGACCAAGGCATTCAGGAGGAGCTAGCAATGCTCCAGAAGGCCGGTACTTGGGAACTCGTCGATGCGCCTGATGGCACGAATATTGTAGGTTCCAAATGGGTTTTCCGTGTGAAGAAAGACACCGCTGGCAATATTGTATGCTGCAAAGCGCGTCTCGTTGCACAGGGTTTTTCACAGGTACCCGGCGTCGACTATTTCGACACATACACCCCAGTCGCCAGGCTTGCGTCCATACGGACGGTACTAGCTCTTGCTGCACGCTTCGACCTCGAGCTCCACCAAATCGATATCAAAGGAGCGTACCTAAACAGTGAACTACAGGACGACGAGCATATCTACATGCAGCAACCGCCCGGATATGTCAATCCTGCTCATCCGTGCCGTGTTTGTCGCTTATGCAAGACATTGTACGGACTCAAACAAAGCGGCCACCATTGGTACCAGAAGCTAGTCGAGATACTCGTCAGGTATCTGAGCTTCAAGCAGTGCGAAGTTGATCAAGCGGTGTTCGTCAAGCGTACAAGAGGGTTGGTAATCATTATCGTCGTATATGTTGACGACTGTACAATAGCCGCAACCACCCTAACGCTCATCATTGAGTTCAAGAAGCAGATTCGTGAGCACGTTGAGATCACGGATCTTGGCGAGCTCCATTGGTTGTTAGGTATCGAAGTTATCTGCAACCACGATGACTGTATCATCACGCTCTCACAGCATTCATACCTGGAATCCATCATGCGCCATTTCGGATTCGACAAACTGAAGCCTATGTCCACCCCCATGGAGCCCCATGTCAAACTCAGTACCGCCCAATCCCCATCCACTGGCGCCGAATATGCCGCCATGCAGCACATCCCATATCGCGAGGCCATCGGATCGCTCATGTACGCCGCATTGGGCACTCGACTGGACATTTCGTACGCTGTATCAACTGTCTCACGCTTCAGCAGCAACCTGGGCATGGCCCACTGGGACGCCGTTCGAAGGATTTACAGGTACTTAATCGGAACAATGAATCTACGGCTAACATACGGAGGAATTGAGAAGCCGTTGGAAGGTTATACGGATGCAGATGGTAGCATGGCAGAGGACAGGAAGGCCATATCCAGCTATGCATTCCTGATCGATGGAGGAGCTGTATCGTGGGCGTCGAAGAAACAAGAGATTGTGTCGTTGTCGACCACTGAAAGTGAGTACGTCGCAGTGACGCACGCTACGAAGGAAGTGCTATGGCTGCGCTCATTTATAGGCGAAGTTTTCACTCCAGACGACGCCCCCATCACTTTGTTTTCAGACAATCAGTCAGCGATCGCGCTTGCCAAGGACCACCAGTACCATGCGCATACTAAACACATCGACATACGCTTCCACTTCATACGCTGGGTAATCGACGACGGGAAAATTTGACTCGTATTCTGTCCTACCAACGACATGGTAGTGGACACGCTCATCAAGGCCCTTCCCTCTCCGAAGGTCAAGCATTTCGCCGTCGAACTCGGACTGCACGTGGCTTGAGGGGGAGTGTTGGAATTACCAAGCACACGCACAGCCGCAAGCGCACCGACACCGTCAATCACCAGACGCACACATGGTCCGTACGATACATTCCCCGTTTACTTACAGACCGCATGGTTGTTCCATTCTCCATACTGCGTAGTTTAATCTCTCTGCATACCTGTGTACATTGCTAACACGGATCTCGCATATGATCCTTTTATCTCCTTTGTTCAATACAATAACAATTTACCGTATATAAGATGTACCTTCTTGACCTGGTACACCTCAGTCCGTTCTCCTGCACACGACTGAGGTGAGCCGTTCATACCATACGCTTTACTTACACAAGCTGACCGTACGTAGCTTGTTATCTCTCGATAGGTGAATATTATAGTCCATTCTCCTGCACGCGACTGAGCTTGTTATCTCTCGATAGCTGCGTGCTAGATCCACCTGTCGTGCTCATTTTCTAATACAAGAAACGATGGACAAGGCAACTGTGGATATTTCTGGATCATTATTGCTTGCATCGTTATTGCACACTAAAGCCATCATGTTCAAACTGCAATGTTCATCCTGTATTTGTGCATGGTGTTCTGCTGTTGGCCACATTCAGGGTTACTCTAAATTGTTCACCTGGTGTGGTGACACAAAATACATACTGCTTGCAGATGTCCCCTGTCACTCTGACATCTCTCCATTCTTGTTTTACCTTGATACTCTATCATTCCTGTTTCACCTCCATACCTATGCACATTGTAGGTCTACCCAACCTCATTTCTATCTTAGTAATCTGCTTCTGATTCTAGTATATAATCCCTATACTTCTGTCCTATATTTCTCAGTCTGAATATCAACAGAACTTGACATTCTCCTCCCTTGTCTGATCTCCACTCTACTCTGCCTAACTGAACTTGACTCTCCTCATCTTGTTCATCATTCTTTCAACTTGAGTTCTTCTTAACTCTCCTCTGACCTCCAATCCTCTGAAATCAGGACACCAGACCTACACAAGGCACACCATATAAGGCAAAGCCAAGTTCCAGACCAACCAATATAACAACTCCAGCATTCCAGAGTTACACTTGGGGCACATCAACCAAGTTTGACACTAACTCATCCATATCTCCACCTTGATCTCATCCATATCATTAAGGTACCACATGAATTACCACCAGAGAAAGACCTCTACAAAGACATCTTCTTTCCTTAACACTCCTGTGATCTCCCACTCCAGGAGATGACAGGATTGACAATGAAGCCTACACTAACATCACTGGATCATCCATTGATCTAGTCCTCAATTTATAGAAGGGTTGACCTGGGAATCAAAAGGTACAAAGGGGGTTATGTTACAATAGCTCATTTTTTTTCATCTCTGCCTCATTACTTTTGTCTCCAGTTCCATTCTTTAAATCTGATGACTAACCAATTATTTTCTCTGTTTGAGTCAGGGCTTCTCTGTTAGTCATATCAGTTTACTAATTGTCTGATTTCCTTTGGATTCCATTGTATTCCATGCCTACCTTTAACCTGGTCCTTGCACTATCTCTGTACTTATATAAACCCTCATCTTGATCTATGTACTCTAGTCTAGTCTCCTCCAGAATACCATTCCTTCCTCTAGAAAACTCCATCCTACTTTGAGTGGATGCTATCATTGAACCTATTGACTATCCATTGAAAACCTCTTGTACTAGAACAAGAGAACAAACTCTTGAACCTCTGGAATTTCTTATCAGAGGACACAATCATTCACTTCAGGAATGATTGTAACAAGTCACGTCTGGAATATGCTGGGTCAGTAGGTACTTTGCCATTCACTCATCCTTTAACCATTTCATGTTTTCAGCTATCTGCTTAGTGCTCAGAAGCTAAGTAGTAGTTCCCTAATGATTCAGGTTCATGGTAGTCCCATCAAAGTGATTCCACTGGTCATTTGCCTCAACAGCAACCTGAAAACAAAAAGCAAAAATAGCCCAGTTCATCCCCTTGATCTCAAGTTTCAGGACATTACTCAGGAGGACATCTGTTGTGACAGTGATGAACATGGCAGCAAGGTTATGGATAAGTCTATTGATCAGTTGGCAGTGCAAGCAGGGCTCATAACCTGTAGAAATATGCACTATAGATGGCATGCAGCTATTGAGAGACAGCATTCTCAGTCACATGTGGTACAATGGACTGTATTGGGTATTTACCTATCAAGGGATAGTGTTCTACATACAGTCAGCTTGAGTAGGTAATATCTATGGTATGAAAAGCTCACCTCAGTTGCATGTGGTACAACAGACTGAGGTGTTCTATGTCAAATAGTACAAACTATATATGAAAAATTGCTACTGTGTCCAACCAAGGGGTAAAGAGTCATGATACAGGTGAATAGATAGTCCATATGACAGTAGGTACATAGGCAATGTGGTGCATTGGGCTCTGCATGCACTGGTGACTAACAGCATGGGTCACAATCATGGCTATGTGTGTGTTACGCTAGACCCAGGTAGGGGCTAGGGTAATCCTGTAAGGCAAAGACTGGGACAAGGTTTCTGCTTAGGTAAGCAGCTAGGTGGTTCTGTGAACTGGCAGGGATTTCCCTTATAGAGGCAAGGAGCTACCTAGGTAGTGACAAGGACTAGGGACTAGGAGTGTGGAGTGGTTACCACCTAGGAAGGGGCTGGTTATCCTTAGCTACTCACTTAAGAGTGGAGAGAGACAAGAGTGGATTGCAATGAAAGTACAGGAAGAACAAGAGTGAGGAGCTACTACTGAGGTTGTGGGGGTTTATATAGTAAGTAGTGCTGCTCTAGGGCAGGCATGGGAAAGGTGTAAGTAAGCGATCGAAAGTAGAGAACAATAGAGTCTGAAAGAAGAGAACAATAGGAGACTAAAGATAAGTGCAATGGCATCAGGTTGTAAGTAAGTGGATATGAGTAAGGGCCGATGGCATCGCATGATGATTAAAAGGGAACGAGTAATTGGCTGAGAGAAGTCTGACAGAAGATCGGCCAATTATGACACATCAGAGATGAGTCAAGGAAGAAAGAAAAGAAAAGAGAAGAAATGTCTCTTGGCTGAGTTGAACCAAGGACTTGGTGAGACTAAAGTAAAAGTAAAGGAAAAAGTATAGGGAGGAGACGAATCATAATAGTGTGTACTTGCCAATTCCAACACATGGCACATGATGAAGGAAAGGAGTGTGTCAGAGATGTCTGCAAAGATGATATATTTTGTAAGGGAATTTGCTGAGTTCCATAGAATGAGTTCTTGCAAGTCATTTGGCCTGGGCACTACACTGGCAAGGTGGCTTAGTATGCCTTCTGCTGCCACAGTTACAAGAATCTGGTTGTGGTAGTTTTGCCAATCTTGGCATTCACATGTGGACCTTGGGAATTCAAGCATTTCACTTGATCTGTTTGAAATATGAGGATTCAACCACAAGTTTGAAGTTCCACTTAGGCATGAGCTGTCGGAATTGGCAAGCACATGCACAGCCATGATCACGACCTGCACTGTCAATGACTAGTGCCTGCATGGGCCAACATGCCACATTGCCTGCGTACCTACAACTCGTATGGACTGCCTATTCATCCATGATAGCCCTTACTCATGACCCTTTACCCCTCATCGGGCACAGTAGTCAATTTTCATATATAGTTTGTACCGTTCACCTTGGAACACCTCAGTCCGTTGTACCGCATGCAACTGAGGTGAGCTTTCTCATACTGTAGTTGTTACCTACTCGAGCTGACTGTATGTAGTTAGCTGTCTCTTGATAGGTAAATACCTAATACAGTCCATTGTACTGCACGTGACTGAGTTAGCTGTCTCTTGATAGCCACATGCCACATCTAGTGCATATTTCTACAGGTTATGAGCCCTTCTTGCACTGCCAATTGATCAAACAGACTCACCATATTGCACCACCATGTCCACCACTGTCACTACAGATACCCTCCCGAACAACGTCCCAAAGCTTGAAGTCAAGGGGACAAATTGGGCGATTTTCGCTTTTCATTTTCAGGTCACTGTTGAGGCAAAAGACCTGTGGGGTCACTTTGATGGGACCGCCGCAAACCAGAACCACTGGGCGACTACCACTCAGCCTTTGAGCGCTGATCAAATTGCTGACAATGCGAAATGGTTAAAGGACGAGCGAATGGCGAAGTACCTACTGACCCAGTACATCCCAGACTCGACTGCGCTGCGTGTCTACAAGCTGACGAGTGTATCAGCTATGTGGGCGGCAATCAAGAAGGAATATACAGAGAAAGGGACTTACGCACAGACTGATTTGCATATGCAGTTCTTGGAATCAAGGTTGCCAAAGGAAGGCGACGTGCGCCAATTCCTGGATGAGCTACAGACAAAGCGAGAAGAGTTAGCAGCCATTGGCGTGGATATCAACGAGAACGATTACTGTTCGATGATTATAAAGTCCCTCCCTAACTCGCTTGCCAACTTCACATTGAGCCAGCTTACTGCTGCTCGGCTATTTAGCTTGATGAAGACCCTAGAACCAGATCTCCTCATATCAGTAATCACGGAAGAAGCTGACCGCCAGAAGGCCAGGTACTCACCACGTGCCGAGAAGGATCAAGATCGCGATGAGGCAATGGCCGCCGGATCATCGGATGGATTGAGCGGACGAGGAAAGTCGAAACATGGCCCGCAGAGATGCTGGGAGTGTGGCTTGACAGAGCATCTAGCCGCTTGGCATGACAAGAAAGAAAGCGCAGAAACAAAACCCACCACTGGTACTGCAGACACGGTACAAGACGATTCTGAATCCGAAGATGGAGTTTTTGGAGTCTGGGACGAGTCGAGCGATGACGAATTCATTCCAGGACTATTACCTGCCAAGTCGAATGAGGAAGACGAGGAGGAGACCGCGGACTGGTTTTCGGTTGCTGACGAAGACATACTTGATTGCAATTGGGACCTGGAGGAGTCTGGAGCACTGGAAATCAAGGGCGAGGTGCCTATCGACTGCGTTGACCCTGCCGAGGAACCTGAAGACGCTGCTATGAAAGCGGCGGGTGCTGGAAACGAAATCCAGAGTGGGCCAGATAGATTCGATGACGATGAATGCAGTGGCAAAGTGATCGCGCATGTGCAAGAAGCCCTGGATGGGCAGTCAGTCGAAGACGGCGAAGACCATGTACCGGAGCAACCCCAGAGCATGCCGCTCGAGGGGGAGGATTGGGTATCGAGCGGCAGGAGCAATGAGCTTGCTGTGCACAAACCCGAGGACGCGCCGGGAGCACACAATGGTCCAGGCGAAGACGAGACCGCTGAAGGTCAGATGGTCAGGGCGAACACCTATGGAGACGGTCAGGACGTACCTAAGGATGGTGCAGACGATCCAGGAGGTTACCACGCCGAAGCGGAGCCAACAAACCGTGCAGACGAGTCAACCGCGCTGCTAGATCGCGCGGATGGGACAATCGAGTCGGATAGTGGCGAGGACCTACGAACAGAGTCAGAAAGCCACAGAGACGTACCTGAGGTTGGGCAGGAGAATGCCCGATGCGAAATGAAGCCTCCGGATGGCCATACGGACCGCGATGACAAAGACCGTGCACCGAACCTAGTTAGTTCGGCGCGAGACCGCACAGAGGCGACGGATGTGTTGCCAGGTGGTACGCATGCGATGGACGACGTCGGAGGATGTCGAGAGGTCCATGGAGGTGCCAGAGATGGTCAACAAGGCTGCGATGATGGTGCAACACATGGCACCAGCGGCGACCCCCTGCAAATCATACCAAGGTCGCTAGCTATGAAACGGACGAGTCAGCATCCGGGACAACCGAGAAATGTCCCAATGGACTTACCTGAGCCGCCAGACGGAGCCGCAGAGGCCGCGAACCATGCGCGAAGACCCCCGGACATTGAGCTCGAGGGGGAGAGAAGGGAGTTGGCGAGTGTCAACGAGATGCTTACCAACGTTGAAGCGGCCGCGTCGAGGACTTCCAGACGTGATGTAGACGCCAGGGATAGGCCTAAGAAGCCGGCAAATGCATCAGAACGTCAACGCAAACATCTGGAGCAAGGGGAAGAAGAAAGCTTACCAAAGGGTGCCCCAGACGAGAACCTCGACCCGAGCATTGAAGTGGACGCGTCGGGAGCGTCGGAACACGCCAAGGATGCCGGAAACGCACAGAAGGACCTGTGGCACACGTCGGAACGCGTCAGACACTGGCTAGGGCGACTGGACACAGGAAACTCACCAGAAGAGGTCGAGGACGATCAGGGCGACCCGGGAGGCGAAGCGGACGTGTCAGTCATGCCCAGACGCGACAAGGACACTGGAAAACGGCCGAAGAAGCTGTCAGGAACGTCAGAACGCGATCGCGGATGGTCAGAGCGCCAGGAGGAGGAGGACTCACCTGGAGAGGCTCAAGACGAGCCGGACGACCAAAGCGGCGATCTGCACGCGCTAGACGATGTCCATAGTGACCCATGGACCACTAGAAGAGTCATGAGCCAGCGCATCGACGAAACGGACTCACCAGATCGAAATACAGGGCCAGGAGGCCATCTAGGCGAGCGAGGCCGACGAAGAGACGTTCAGAGCTGCTGGGAGTGCCAAATCGTTGGAAATGGCGACGGAACAGTCGGGAATCGATGTGGAATCGATGGCGTAACGAGCGACGCACGCTGCGACTCAAAACGAGTCGAAACGCGATTGCTAGCTGGAAATCGGTCAGGTCAGCACGAACGGCGTAAGCGCAGCAAGATGGACGTACCTAGGCCATCCAAACCACCCCACAGCATCCCAGACGACCCATCAAACGACCCCCATCGAAGGTCAAGCATCTCGCGGCAGAACTCGGACTGCGCGTGGCTTGAGGGGGAGTGTCGGAATTGGCAAGCACAGCCATGATCGCGACCCGCGCTGTCAATGACCGGTGCCTGCATGGGCCAACGCGCCACATTGCCTGCGTACCTACAACTCGTATGGACTGCCTATTCATCCGTGATAGCCCTTACTCGTGACCCTTTACCCCTCGTCGGGCACAGTAGTCAATTTTCATATATAGTTTGTACCATTCACCTTGGAACGCCTCAGTCCGTTGTACCGCACGCGACTGAGGTGAGCTTTCTCATACTGTAGTTGTTACCTACTCGAGCTGACCATATGTAGTTAGCTGTCTCTCGATAGGTAAATACCTAATACAGTCTGTTGTACTGCACACAACTGAGTTAGCTGTCTCTCGATAGCTGTGTGCCACATCTAGTGCATATTTCTACATAAGCAGGGCTCATAACCTATTATGAGGTTGGAATTGCTCAGCAGAGGTCTAAGCTAGGAACTAAGAGAACCTCAGTAGATGTCAAGCTACTGATATTAAGAGAACTACCTGTTGTGAGGTTGGAATTGCTTGGCAGAGGTCTAAGCTAGGAACTATGAGAACCTCAGTAGATGTCAAGCTACTGATATTAAGAGTACTACCTATGAGAACTAAAGTAGGTTAGTATAGTAGTAAATGCCTATGAAATAGGGCTTACCCTCAGTAGATGTCAAGCTACTGAGGAAATAAACTAGAAGCTACTCCAAAAAGTGTATGCTCTAAGCTTATGTAACATTACCATAAAAGGAAGCTAAAGTGCGCTGGTCAAGTTTACAACAAAGACATTGCCTACTGCTTGTTTGGTATATTCAAGGTCACAATCAAAACCGTCTATGGTGCTGATGAAAGGCCCTGTGCATTTGGTCGCCTTTTTGGAGCGTTGCTAACCAAATCCACCAATGTTAGCATATTTGCTTGGATGGAAAAACCATTTGAATACAACACCTGTCTCCCTGCAGAGATCACCATATACCAGAGGCCAGAATCTCATACTTCTGATCCCGTTGAAGAGGCCATGCTGAGGCTTGCACTGGAGGCCATGCATTCGTGTGTGTCTGACACGGATATCAAGTCAGCTATAACACTTCATGACTGCCTACTCAACGTTTCACTACCAGAACTCCACTACAGCCATCTCAAGCTGACTTGCATCTTGTTCTCCATACAATCCGTTCACTAGGACTCATCTTGCGACTACATCACCGACGTAGCACTGCTTGGCAAGGTCAAGATCAAGACCTTGTATGACTTACACAGTGCATGTGACATGTTCCTCATATACCCATGGTTCAAGATATAGTGAGCAGTAGGACTACAGGGTATCAATAAAGAGTAGTCTAAGTAGAGTAGTAACTTACCTCAGTGAACTGGTGGTAAGCAGTCACTGAGGTGTGTACAGTACAAGGAAACATCAGTGTCTACAGTGCACTGCGAGATTATGTAATACATACAGCCACTAGCCGTTTGTATTTAATATAACTCCTACACAAGATGCAGTTGAACCCAAGCATTTTGCTATCCTCGTCCATGCGATGCAACAGCACGTTGAGGCTCCTTGCTTCACTGAGGCAGCCTTTTGGGGCACTGCTTCTGCATTGAACCATGTGCGATTACGAGCATATTGCCACTGATGTGCACATCAGGGTGCAAATACTAGAGGAAGTTTCCCCTGTGTAACTTTTGGATAGTGTACGCCTGCTGTACATTCACTAGTGGTCAGTTGGAGCATGATTACCATGATTTGGTATTGCTCGACGTTGTGATTACTGTCATCGTACCATCCTAGCATCGTTGGAATCTCCTTATGAACTTATGCATTCTCTAATGTCTCCTTATTACTTTCAGATGTTAACGCAACTGGATTTCTTGTTGTACTTGACTTTTGTCCTTCATACGTTGAGCAACTCCTTTTACACGATTGCCTTTCCTCTGTGCCACACTCTTTTCCCAGATGTATCATCCTCTCTTCATGATTGCTGTATGGTGTGCCACTTATCTCACCACCAGCTTTGAATGCAGTCATGGCAGGTTTGTTCATCATCATGCTCCACTTCTAAGAGCCAGTTCAACAACCAAGGAATAGCTACTATATTGGCTAAAACAGGGCTCTAAGCAGTATAAGGTTGGCTACTACTGTTGGAGGTTTCACGGCCAGCAATGCCGGGCTTGTGGGGCTTGAAGTCTTTCCTGCACTTTGCAATGTGCATGATGCCCTCTGTTGCTTGTTCCACCACTTCACTGTCTCCTCACTATGTTTTCTATTTTCTGTACAGTTTTTCTGCTTTCATTTCCCTTTGTAATCTCAATGTATTGTGGGTCATGTCAAGTGAAGTTACAGTCTGAGCTTGTCAGAACTCTGAATCATCCTCTCCTAGCCATTGTAAGACAGCCCTCTAGCCAGTGTAGGATGGTCTTTTAGCCAATATAGTAGCTATTCCTTGGTTGTTGAACTGGCTCTAAAGCACAATTTTCAAGTACTACAGTGAGCTCAAAAACCCTTTCCATGCTAACCCTAACAGCAGTGCATGAAGCACACTGCCAAACACTGTGAGAATCTCACTTAGCTTTGGTGGAGTTATAAATAGTACAT
>JBBPKJ010000369.1:0-27568 GCA_038089195.1 Brasilioporus rufonigricans
TCCCGCTTCACTTCACGATCTCATCTCGTTTGATCAGGTGCGGACTGGAGAACATCGTGGCGTTTACTCCATATGGCGATCAGGCGCGCCGTCAGCGGAGGCTGATGCAAGCTGCGTTCGGGTCGTCGCAAATCAAACGATACCAGCCGTTGCTGGAGCTCGAAACGAAGCCATTTCTCAGAGGGCTTCTTGAAGATCCGTTCAGGTTCCAGGATCACCTACGGCGGTGTGTTATAATTTTTCTACTTTTTTTTTTTCTGGACCCCTTTCGGATCGGGTCCGACGGATTTTGACCACGTGATTAGGTACGCGGGAGGGTTGACTCTACTGGTCGTGTATGGACACCACGTCAAATCGACCGACGACGCCTTTTTGAAGCTTGCAGAAGAGTGTGTGGAGTTACTCGCCAACCGCATTGCAGCTGGTGGTGGAATCTGGCCAGTCGATATCTTTCCTGCCTGTACGTCTTTGTTTGTTGTTTCAAAGTCACTGTGCTGTTGACTTGGTGTTCTCTAGTGAAACACTTGCCTGATTGGTTCCCTGGTGCAGGATTCAAGCGGAACGCGGCCATATGGAAGAAGAAGATTGAAGAATTTGTCGATAAGCCGTATGCGTTCGTTTTGAACGAGAGGGTATTATCACTCGCTTTCACTTCTCTCGCACGCCACTGATGTGTACGTCACTCTGAATAGCACAAGGGCACCGCAAAGACGTCGTTCGTCTCCACGATATTGGACAAAATAGAAGACAAGAATAAGGGTGTTGGTACGCAAGAGGACTTTGACTTGAGATGGACGGCAAACTCGATGTATAGTGGCAGGTTAGGCGCACGCTCTTATGGATATACGTTTTCCTCCCACTAACGACTCGCAAGCTAGTATTGACACTGTAAGTGCCTTGTACTGGCCCGCCTGCGGCAACATGACGACTGGGGTGCTTTGAACAACAGACCGTCACGGCCATTTCTCACTTTATCCTCGCCATGGTTCAGCATCCCATCGTACTCAAACGAGCACAGGCAGAAATCGATGCCGTGGTTGGACAAAATCGCTTACCGACGTTTGAAGATCGTGCCTCGTTACCCTACTGCAATGCAGTCTTTACAGAATCACTCAGGTGGAGTGTACCTGTCCCTCTAGGCAAGTACCAGCCTCCGAAAGTGGCGTGTAGACGAATTCTTATTGGCGTCTCAAGGTCTTCCACACAGGCTAATGGAAGATGACATTTACGACGGGATCTTCATACCCAAGGGATCACTCGTACGTCGACTCGCTCTCTTATTTGTGTGTCATGTTCATCCGAGTGTATGCTAGGTGTTTGCGAACATCTGGTACGTTCGAGTTGGGTGTATGTGCGCGAATTAATCGAGATGTGTTCCAGGGCTATCCTCCGGGACCCAATCCTCTTCCCTGATCCCCACACGTTCAATCCTGATCGATACCTTGTGCCAGCTCCAGACGAGACGACGGAACGACGACGTGACCCACGGTCGTACGTCTTTGGATTTGGTAGGCGGTGAGTGGGTCCGTTGTGCTCGGCAACCCACTGAACGCTCACGTATACCCTGCGTGCAGTCGGTGTCCTGGGATGCACCTTGTGGAGTCTTCTGCGTGGCTGCTGGCGGTGTCGATGATCGCCACGCTGGACATGACTAGGGCGTTGGACGAAGACGGGATCGAGATCGAGCCCGAGGTGGTTTACGAGAATTCGATCTTTAGGATGCCGAATCCGTTCAAGTTGGCGATCAAGCCGCGGTCAGAGGCCGTGTTGAGGTTGCTAGCCGAGGAAATGGCGTATGTGGACAAGGTTTGATGATGGACGTTTCCAGGGGGATCGTGTGTTCTCTTGGCCACTTGTTCGCGGTCTCCCTGGACGTTGCATCGTGGGAGGGGCTCCACTGCATCGTGACTTAGCCCGATCTTGTTACGACTTGTTACTCTGTGTGTTTCACAGCCTTGCACGCCTTGTTACGATTTGCCTCGACGAATGCATTGATGACACACCGTATACCTTTTTGGGTTGCGATACGAGCCGCATAAGATTTTGCCTTTCGATCTCGACGTTGGTTTGGACTTGGGAGACTTTGGTCGAGACCATTCAGTGCCTGTCTCGGGATAGTGGAATAGCACTCGCGGGGACAGGGATCGTTGTATTGTGCTTTCCTTTTGGGTCGTTTGGGTAGAGGCATACTTGCTGATCCGGAACACGCGAGCCCGTAACTACTCAGCCCCAGTTAGTTACACTGAGCCAGAGTATACCGTACAAGGTCACCTTTATAGTAAAACATCTATGTACACACATCATGCCAGTGATACAACGACATGCGAACGAAACAAGCATGCATCCGTAACAGGACTTTTTTCAGTACACGTACGCTTCCAGCCCCATATATCCGATCCCCACTACATCACGCCGCGCCAAGGTCCCACCCTCCTACCTGTGGCTTCACGCCCCCTCGTACCTCTTTGACAACTTGGTTCTCGTCGTCGTCACCTTGCTCCTCCTCGTCTCCACCACGCGTTCCGTCCTTCTCTGTTGCAGCGGTGGCACCGGCGGCGCCGTATTCACGTTCGCACTCGCGTCCATGTCGTCCACGTCCACGTCCTCGTCGAGCCTGCGGATCTCCATTCCGAGCTCCTCGAGGTCGTTGGAGCCGCGACGGCGCATGCTCGGGGCGGGAATGACGGGGTAGTCCGGGCTATCTGTCGGCTCGAACGTGGGGATGCGCTCGTTGGCGAGATCGTGACGGCGACTGTTGCGACGCGGGGGCGAGAAGGTGCCGCATGCAGTGTGCGTGTGTGAGAGGTCAGTCAGTCCAACGGAACACGGGTGGGAGAGGAGAAAGAGTGCACGCACGCGTCTGCAAAACTGTGGATGTAGTGTCTGATTTGTGTACCGTGTGCGGTGAGCATGTCGGGCCCTCGTTGGGTTTCCATGGGGAAGGTCGACAACTCGGAGGCGTTCTCGGCTTCCTCTCTGTAGGGAAAAGGGGTGGGTATCAACTGTCAAACGAAAGACCTCGAGAAGAGAACGCGAGAAAGCAAAGTGGATCAGCGTCTGCCGCGTCGATCGCGCAAAGCGTGACCCAACATCGCGAATCATCACAGCGTGAAAGCGCGACCGCAAGACATTGCAACCCAAGACCGCCATATGGGACACACCTCAGAAGCTGGAACACACGCTGCATCTTCCCGACAGCCAAGATCTTATTCTTAATTTGTTGTCGTCGTGCTGCGACCTCCGCAGGCGGCAAGGCGAGATCGACGGGGATATCGTCCTCTTCGTCCTCTTCAAGCTCCTCTGGGCTGCACGTCGCGAGGATCGCGAGTAGCATTTCGGTGACTGATGGGATTCCCGTACGACCGAGTCGTAAGTCATGCAGACACAAAGAGTAGGAGGTGACGTACTCTTAGCGCCCACGAACGGTAAACTCCACGTGAACCCGTCCATGAAATTCGGCAGCCAATACGGATGGCTACTCGAGTTGAACTGCCGAATGGTGATGTTCTTGTTGGCATACTTGATGACAGCACCGCGATTGTGGTATACATCGAGATAGTTGGGTGCGCTAAAGACCGTGATTACGGAGGGAAACTTTTTAGTCGGAGTTTTGCGGTACATCATATAGCTAGAGCGTGGTTGACTTGTGAGGGGCACAAAGGAAATGGACAGCGACACACCCTGCGTCCTGGGCTTCGTGTCCTCGCACGATCCCGAGCAGACTGTTCCGCTCGAGGAACTTGCATGCTGCCTCATACCTTTCTCATTGTACCACCAGGCTGTTCGTCATGCGGACACCCAGTTGAGGAATGCAACACTTACGTATAATAGAACGAACAGCCCCTCGTCGCATTATGCTCAAACGTCGTGCCTGGGGGTAAAGCAGGACCATGCACGGAAGCCTCTTGCTCGTATCCGAAATTCACGACGGGATCGGACCACAGCAAATCACACAGCAAGCCGCTAGATCCGGGCTCCTGGAAGCGGTCGAGCTGTGCAAAGATCCGTTAGCCATCCGTTCGGCCAAGATCCGGAAACAGGAATACACGTGTGATAAGGACAACGCACTTGTCGGATGTCTTCTAGGGTGATGAGTTGGGGAGAAAGGCCTCCGTGGACGCAAAAGAAGCGACCATCGACGAGCGCAGCGAGAGGGAGTGCATTGAAAGATTCCAAGCATGCGTCGTAGACAGCTTGAGAGTACTTGTGAAGGCCTGTGCCAAGAAAGAAGATCCCCATCACGTTGAGCTCGCGCGAACCCTGGACCTCGGGCGAGGACATGCGTACATTCGCGCTTGAAGGTAAAATATTCTGTGAGATGTCGACACTCGTGGTTGCCACGAAGAAGGATAATATCTTTTGGGCGTTGGATCTTGATGGAGTAGAGGTATAAGAGGCACTGAAGGTTCCAAAGGCGTGATTTCGTGAGTCTACGCGGACAGATCGAAAAGACACGGACTTCGATGCCAAAGTTTCCTCGATCAACGTAATCGCCGAGGAATAAATAGGAGCTTTCTGAAAAGCTCCCTCCGATCTCGAAGAGTTTCATGAGGTCATACTGCGGGAGACGCGAATCAGCCTGATATTTGGAGTGGCAAAGATAGAATAAAAGGGCTCACGTATTGACCATGGATATCCCCGCATACTACACGCGACTGGTCACTTGAACTGATGACGACCAATAAAAGGCAGGCTCACTCGTAACGGGACTCCCTACGTTGACTAGGTTCGGTTCACGAGACAAGATGGCCGTCGCTTTGTCGAGGATGTAGAGTGCCTGCTTCTCCGTCAATTTTCCCTCTTTGAAGAAATGTTGCTTCAAAAAATCGACGCTGGGCACCATATGATTGTCGCCTGGTGGGCCATATTCCCTGATGAAGAGCTGGTCGTCTGCCGGTGTCCAACCGACAGGCGGAGAAACCTGCATATACAAGAATGCAACAGTGGTCAATCATACTGCGATCATCCTGTAGAGTTGAACGTGTCAGAAGCGGGAAGGTGACGCAAGACTGACATTGGGCATTGTTCGTTCTTTCATATTTGCTCCGGGTTGGATATTGCTCCATTGGGGTACACCACCAGGAAGAACTGGGTCGTGATCTTGCTCGTGTGGGTTGCCGTAGGACGACGGGTTTGCATAACTGTGCGTGTGGTAGAATTCTTGGTTGGATGTCATTCAGATCGTGAGCTGGGTATCTGCTGCCGGGTCTTGCTGGGTATCGGTCGTGTGTCGTCTGACTCGAGGTCGTGACAATGCCCGCTAGTGTTGGTGGTTAAAGGTAAGTTACGCGGTGCTTTTCGAGACGCTTTCTCAGCCGGCACATTCTTTGTTCTTATTACCGATCGACACAGCAATCCACGTCAACCACCGACATCAGACTTGCTATCTGTTTGATGGTCGTACGCCACGCATCGGTCTCCATCAGTGGCCGGTCTTGCCAACCTGCACGACTTGAGCGCGCACGGATGCGTGTCCCAAAGCTATGGTTCACCACTGCACCGGGTTGGACGATACGCAGCTTATCTCTCCAGACGCGTTTCATCCTCATGGTGCTTCGCTATTCCGTTCGTCCGCGTACCTAGCCAATGACCGTCTCGGATATTGAAACACTCGCACATCCATTAAATGTGAGAAGACGTGTGCGGAACGAGTGTCGAAAGGCAGGTACAAGGCGATCATCAATCGCAAAAGAGTGACTATTACCGGATGTGAAACGCTATCGATACTGTCCTCAGCCGCCGGAGGACCATACTGGTGTGCGTTATCTGTGCTAGCAGATAACCGAACGCCGAATCTTTCTCGGATGTCCGTTTCCTGACGGTTCTCCCAAGCCTTGAGTGTCATCGGAGGCTTCGAAGGCGTCATGTGAGGCAGAAGTTATACGTCGGGGGCAGTCAGGACGGGTTATCCCCGATGTTATTCGACCTTTGGTGTCGTCACGGACAGCGAATTCATGAACCTCGACAATAAGGCATGTTCTTGAGAATCCCGGAAAAAAAGGGTCCAAACGAACAGTGAAACAATCTGGATGTCGTCAAGTAACTCGCTTATCCCAGGCTGTATTCTGAACGTGGCAAGTGTGGCACTGCTGGCGAATGCGACCTTCTGACAACGTCGACAAGCTCCACGAACGACATGGCAGACTTTGTGCAAGGACTCGACCCCGGAAAACTCGTCCTAGGCGGCGCCGTACGACCCAATTCTGTTTCCTCCCACCGCCATGTCTGACTCCCTGCTCAGATATTGTCCTTTGTCCTCAGCCCCTTCACAGCGCCTGCGTACAACCTCCCCATCTTCCTCTTTGGAGTGCTCGTGCACGAGAATAGCGACGCCGCACAGTCGTTCAAGCTGGTGTGTATCCCATCCTCTGCCTCCCCGACGCACCGTACTCAGTGGTGCGTGCCCGCGTCGATTGTGCAGTTCTTTGGCCTCTTGTCAGCCTCGATTTTCTTCGACATCGTCTGGGCGTTCAGCAACGCGCAAAGCGGCTTTGCAAAATTCCTCTTCTTCCTCCTCTGGTTGCTCAAGGCGCGTACCCAGCCCCGCCCCGTCCACGCGACCCCCGCTGACGTCCCGCGCTAGTTCCCAGCCGTCGCGGCATCGATGGCCGTCCTCCGCCAACGAGGCTCCCAATTCATGGGCCTCGGCGCCGACGTGAGCGGGCCCACCGGCACGTCCCCGTTTCGCCACCTTTTTTTCCCTCGTGACCTGACGCCGCAGCAGTCTGGTCCATGCCGGGTGGCTTCACCTCCGCCGGCCGCGAAGGCTACCAAATCGTCGACGACGAACCGCGCCCGAGCGGCCCCATCTCGCGCGCACCGCCGCCACCGCCCGCCAAGTCGAGCATCGTCGCGCCGACGGCACCACCCGCGTCCGGCGGCATGGGCGTGCAACCGGGCAACTATCAGAACGCATGAACGCGCCAAGATTGGCTCGGCCCGGGCTGACGTCGTAATCGCTATCTCTGTGTCGTATGGGCGCGTTCCCAGACTTGACTCCGTTGCGCCTCTACCCCCTCTTGGAGCATTCCGTAGTTCTCCCGAAGAATCATGACTTGTCCAATTTTAGTTTTGCCCTTCTTGTTTCCGCACGATTGTGCTTTTGGTTTGGCTCGTGGATGCTGCGGACGCGTAAGACGAGCATGCGTGTGGTTGATCACTTGTCGGATGTATCTTTCTCCGGAACCTTGTCATACAAATCATGGTGATACGAATTCATTGCAACGTTGAAACCAGTTCCAAGATGCATACGGAGTATCATTCGTCAAGGCAGATCGTAACAAAAGTCGTGCAAGAACGTGAAACGTGAACAACTTGACAAGAGCAGCTTACAACAGGACCTTCTTTCCAGAAGAAAACGCTCTCAGAGAGGACACCAAAAAGGATCAGGAAAAGAGAAAAAAAGGGACACGTCATAGAGGCTTATTCGTACACACGCGCAAACGACAGGCGCGGACTCACCAGATCCCGCCAGGAGACATGTATCACTAAACCTTGTCCACATGCGCCGTTTCCTCGGCCAGCAACCTCAACACGGCCTCTGACCGCGGCTTGATCGCCAACTTGAACGGATTCGGCGTCCGAAAGATCGAATTCTCGTACACCACCTCGGGCTCGATCTCGAACCCGTCTTCGTCCAACGCCCTGGTCATGTCCAGCGTGGCGATCATCGACACCATGAGCAACCATGCCGAGGACTCGACGAGGTACATTCCGGGGCACCGACTACGCGCAAGGCGTACGTGAGCGTTCCACGTGTCATCTACAGACCCACTCACCGCCTGCCAAATCCAAAGACGTACGACCGTGGGTCGCGTCGTCGCTCCGTCGCCTCATCTGGAGCTGGCACGAGGTATCGATCAGGATTGAACACGTGAGGATCTGGAAAGAGGATTGGGTCCCGGAGGATAGCCCTGGAACACATCTCGATTCACTCGCGCACATACACCCAACTCGAACGTACCAGATGTTCGCAAACACCTAGCATACACTCGGATGAACATGACGCACAAATAAGAGAGCGAGTCGACGTACGAGTGATCCCTTGGGTATCAAGACGCCGTCGTAAATGTCATCTTCCATCAGCCTGTGTGGAAGACCTTGAGACGCCCATGAGAATCCGTCTACACGCCACTTGCGGAGGCTGGTACTTGCCTAGAGGGACAGGTACACTCCACCTGAGTGATTCCGTAAAGACTGCATTGCAATAGGGCAACTCGGCGCGATCTTCAAACGTCGGTAAGCGATGTTGTCCAACCACGGCATCGATCTCTGCCTGTGCTCGTTTGAGCACGATGGGGTGCTTCACCATGGCGAGGATAAAATGCGACATGGTCGCGCTGGTCTGTCGATCAGAGTATCCCATTTATCATGTCCCCACGGGGAGGTTGGTGCGAGGCACTTACACTGTCAACACTAGCTTGCAACTCGTCCGTCAGAACACTGATGAATGTACACGAGGACGTGCGTCTGACCTGCCAGCATACATGGAACCTGCCGTCCACCTCAGATCAAAGTCCTCCTGCGTACCAACACCCTTGTTCTTGTCTTGTATTTCATCCAATACAGTGGAGACGAATGACGTCTTCGCAGTTCCACTGCGCTATTCATAGCGAGGCAAATATGAGCGGCGTGCAAGACGTCCAAAATGCATCACAATACCCTCTCCTTCAAAACGAATGCATATGGTTTATCGACAAATTCTTCAATCCGCTTTTTCCAGATGACCGCGTTCCGCTTGAATCCTGCACCAGGGAACCAGTCCGGCAGGTGCTTCACTAGAGAACACCAAGTCAGTGACTTTGAAATAGCAAACAAAGACGTACGGGCAGGAAAGATATCGACTGGCCAGATCCCACCACCAGCTGCAATGCGGTTGGCGAGTAACTCCACACACTCTTCTGCAAGCTTCAAAAAGGCGTCGTCGGTCGACTTGACGTGGTGTCCATACACGACCAATAAAGTCAGCCCTCCCGCGTACCTAATCACGTGGTCAAATTCCGTCGGACCCGATCGGCAAGAGGTCCAGAAAAAAATGTCGGAAAATATAATACACACCGCCGCAAGTGATCCTGGAACCTGAACGGATCTGCAAGAAGTCCTCTGAGAAATGGCTTCGTCTCGAGCTCGAGCAACGGCTGGTACCGTCTGATTTGTGACGACCCGAACGCAGCTTGCATCAGCCTCCGCTGACGGCGCGCCTGATCGCCATATGGAGTAAACGCCACGATGTTCTCCAGTCCGCACCTGATCAAACGAGATGAGATCGTGAAGTGAAGCGGGACAAGGTAGACGTACAGTTCTCCCACCATGACGAGATGAGGCTTGTCAGAGTATATCGCGCCGCGTTTGTCCATGAGGTCGAGGACCACTTCGGCGGTGTTTAGAAAGACGAGTCCCTGGCCGACGATGTGAAGATAGGTGATGGGACCTGTGCGGGAAATATGAGGTTGGGGCACCAACGAGTGAACGCAACGCACCATATTGGATTGCCCACTGTTGTGCGGAAAGCCAGAGCTCCTTTGGAGTGAGATTGGCGACGTTTCCCAGAATGGGGATAGGTTTCGGGCCAGGGGGTCGGGGGGCGGCGGGTGTTGGCTTAGTGAACTGGCGGTAGAGAGCGTAGGCGACGGTGACGGCGGCGAGGAGAAGCACGGCGGGCAATGTGGTCATTTCTCCAAGTAGTGGGCCGTGCAGCGAAGAAGGGAGATTCAGCCGGGGCTCACCCCACGGTGCACCTGCTCGCTTTTACCTATGTTCGTTAGCCCATCAACACGTGATTGACCGACAACGACAGATCGAGAGTATGTAAATCGAACCGCGGAGCCTTGCCATCGCTGGAAACATCTTACGAGGTCAGGGTACGAAAAACATTGTTTACCTTCTAACCCCATAAGGAAATAAGATAAGCGTTTACCGAACATGGTTCACGGGTACAACTCGGCTTGCTTGCCCAGGTACAGCTGACACTTTGCCGTCGAGTCAGTCCGTCTTCTATTCCTAATCGATGCCTCGTCCTCTCACGGATTTCCCCAGATACGTGTTGCTCGTGTTCGCCATTCCCAAGCTACTCCAACAGTTCACAGTCACACGTCGAATGGACTACGTAAAATCGATGCAGCGTGGCCAATGGCGCCAAGTGGCGGCACACCGAGTGGCGCGGAAGTGATGAAACTCATTTGTGCAGCTTCCTTCTCGCACTTGATGGCAGTCGATGGTAGGCTAAGACTAGTGTGAATCGGACGGAGCCGAGCATCGCCCTCTGGGGCCGCAAGGCATGTGGCACCGGGTGTGAGTTGGACACCGACAAACACCCGAATCACCGGCTGTCCCGGGGTACTATGTACGCTCAGCGATGATCGTCCCTAACAGATGACGCATGGAAGTGGGCCATCACGAAAGAACGATGCATTGCTGCGAAATCCCATGGAGCAAACAATATTTGCGCTTCGTTCCTCGCATCTTCCAAGGGTAGAAGGAATGGGGAATCGGGCATAGTGTAAACGTATTCAGAAGGGTGGAACACCAGCATAGACATACATACTGGATGCATGATTGACGGATAGAATGACGTAGGACTCCGAAAGTGACGGTTTGACCGACCTCAAAGACGACATACTGCAGCTTGGTTGGACTGGGCGTCATGCTCATTTGGACAACCATGTCATGCTACAATCACGAAAGTTGTGGCGATGCTCAGCCTCGTGTTGCTTCAGATGACAATTTGACGAGATCTGAGCTTGCTTGACAAGCAAGGCACCCTGTGTTTCTTGACGTATCCTGTCTCTGCGTTTCCTCTTTCCAAACTTGCACATATTACCAATCGAGCTAACAGCATCCCTTATCAGTGTCTTCATGTTCGACCTCAAATTTATTGGCTGCTTTGGGAATACTTCCAGTGGGAGGATGGCAGGTGATGCTGTCGTTCATCCTAAGAGTTTTGCTCGTATACACTCAAGTCATCATAGGCATTCGGCAATGTACGTGCGTGACGTTGGAGGTGGGATCGATATCGCATCTGGCTTGTTACGCCACGGCGATGAGCAACGACGATGTTCGAGGCTGCTAAACCAAACAGTGAATTAGAGGGCATCGAGGTGATTCTGATGGACGTTAGGAATGACCCAGCTTGAGTGGAACGCCAGGTGAGGATGTGATGAGTTATGAGAGGCTGTACGATTATGAATGCCATAGATGTTCTCTCGCCTGTGAAAGCGTACTGTGCAACTGTTGGACGCCAATTCTGCACAATCCACCCCTGTGCCCTCCGTTAAGAAGTCGTCACATGGCCACCGTCGCGTTCCAGCGCTGCCAGTGACTCACAGTCCATGGTAGCGTCATTCGAGGCCAGCGACCTAGGTGGGTCAGTCCCCGGCGTCGTATCAATCAAAATCATCGGTACCTCTAAACCCACATCTACGATCATTCCGCTGAATTGAAACCAGCGTGAAATCATACCTCGGCCCGGGGCTGCCGCGTCGGCCCTCTCATGATCTTGGAAGAACCGCCATTGAGATCGTATCTTGTCAAGCGTTACGACACCACCCAAACCGTTTTGAGTATCCACACCCTCCTCTCGAGTCCCTTCGGCCTAGCATGCCCAAGCCCTGGCTCCTCGCTCCGACGCCGAAAGGATGGGCAGACAGACTCATCCAGACATCTCCCGATCGTTGATCGCCTTGTAGTGCACAGGAAGCGTCAGCATCCCAGTAACGAGCGTCCCCAAGGATTTGCGCTGATAGTAGTAGCGCATCGCATTCGCCTCGTATAAATCCGCGTATACCTGCCCGTCGCTTCCGGATGGCTCCGACATCGATCTGTTCGAGCAGCCTGTTCAACTTGCACACGTTAATCTTGCTCGTATTGTTTTCCATTCTCCCTGTCTCGAAGGATTGAGGTTGCTATGATGGACACTGGAATGGATAGGTGCGCATGTCAAAGACCCATCGACTTTCTATGAGCAGTGCTGGGGGGTTAATCTCAAGGCAGTTCAAGGGGACGTACGGCGAGGAACGGCCGACGTTTGAACTCTCCGAGAATCGGGCCCAGGTATCCTATCTATGAACTAGAAAACGTACGAATAACTGCCGTGATAATGTACTGGCAAAAAAAAGGTCAGGCTTACGAGAGGTGAATGTGGTCATGTATGCCCTCGCCGTGCTGAACAAGTTCCATGCCAGATGAACAGCAGGTGGCGTACGCATTGCACAGGACAAGTAATTTCATAGCCGATTTACATCGGACGTGCCGAGCAGTACGGGAGACATTTAGGTTTCTAAGCCTCGTGTGTTATCGCAGTTCCTTCTGGGTACCTTACATTTGTCCGAACGACCTGAATGGTACTAGCATTCTTCAGGTGCTTCCATCTCGAATCTTCGATCAACGTGTGTGGTAGCATCATGATAGCAGCCCAGTACTAGGATGCCCTAGCAGGTCACGTGTCACGGAGATTGGTTTCGACCAATTTGACTACTTATTCATTTACGCCGGACCTGGCAAGTTTCCCGTAACCAAGTGCACAGATCCCCTGTAATTCTCAACATTGTTGCCAACCGCCCACCTTGCTCATTTCGTCTCGCGCAGTCAAAGGCTGTTGGCTCTCGTTAGACTCGGAGTCGCCTTACCGGTAGTACATCAAGCGCTAATGGGCTATCGAGAGGCAACACACCTACATGCGGCAAGGGTGTGGGCTGATAATGCTGCATCAGCGCCACGCTCACAATGATTACGGCCCCGGATCCGGTCCGGACAGCCACCCACCTGTTCTGGCAGCTTCGATCAATGGCAAAATCACTGCATTGAATCCCGGCGCTCCGGTTGCTTACGAAGTCAACGATACTCTGCCCTTCAAAAGGTGGGGTAGAACTTTCTCCTCACTGTCCAGCACATGTACATTAAGACCATGTCTTCCGCACAACAATCCTCGCCGACTAACATTCAGCAGCACAACTATATGACCGGTATGCTCTTCCTTGGTCCCTCGCACGTGTGATATCAATGGCTGTTGATCACAGTTGCTGTCATCACTACCATCGGATATGATTACGGTGAGCTATTTATTGTTTTGTTCTATTCAAGTTAGATCTTACTGGCTTCTCCGTCATCAGCCCTTACACTATCGACTGAGGTATGATGCCATCAAATTGCTGACAAGATCTTCTTCCTTGACAGTGCAGGCAGATAGAGTACATCTGGGTCAGTGGACAACCATTTGTCAAGATGCCATATCACTGAGGACAGTACAGAGCAAACCCTGGACCCTGGTATCAACGCTTTTCATTATCGTGCGTATCAGACTAGGTGCATTAACACGATCTGTACCAAGCTAAGCGTTGTTATAGATTCGTTACGTTGGCCTTTACAATGTTATGTGAGTCTACCGTCATTGCGAGATGTAGTGCTGAACTGGTAAATGCTTCGTCAGAATTTCTTCCCTTGGTATGTCTAGCACAAAAACGTGTCATTAATCAGACCATGACCCCACCACAAGAGGCAAGTGGCTTCACAATAACTGACTCCACTAAGGTATTTTCTGTCAAATTCCAACTACAGTAATGAGCAACCTGAAGTATGGCCCGTAGATGTGCGTATTCGTTCAACCTTCTTTAATCTTGTCAAGCCGTTCCAACATAGTTGATATTTATTGAACAGTTGTAAGTACATTCATACAAGCTTTCTCTGTCCATACTGCTCACCTGTGCCTTCAAGGCAAAATATTATATATCGTCAATATATGTGCATTCCCTCTATTTCTTGGTGCAGCCAATTGTAAGTCGTTGCGTAGCCCACATTGTGAAAAGAAATATCTGATGACTACAGTCGTGATGATCCTCCGGGTATGGGCAATGTATCAGCGATCAGTGCTGGTTCTTGGCGCTCTCCTTGCGTCGTTTCCCCCATGTATCGTTTTTGCATTCCTTGCTGCCGCCATTGAGGAGAATCCGAAGGATCAGCTGGGTATGTAGAGGACAACTAATTGAATGATACGCTGGACTAACCAGCCGACCACTATCGCTACACTTACTCGCCTTCCAAAAGCGGACACGAACCAGCGGCTCGATTTTTCAATTTGCCGAGTGAAACATACCTCGCTGACTTGGATGAAGGGAGTCACCATTTCACAAATCACCCAAGGTGGATTGATGCTCGCCCTCGTGATCTTCCAGTTCGCCCAGCAATCGCTTCAGATGTATAGAGCGACGAAGCGGTGGCAAATCAATCGGTACATGAACTTTCTCTTCAAGCAGGGCTTCCTCTATTTCTTTACGTACGTTCTTGTCTTATCCCTTCCTTCCACTGCTGCCATCCAAGCCCGTACTAGGCACGTGGTTCATCAACTGACGCTAACTTTGACGTTCCAGCCTCTTCATGTTTGCGCTCCTCAATGTATTGACTGCATCGGGAAAGCTTCCAACGGGAGGATGGCAGATAATACCGTTGTTCATCCTGGAAGAAGTACCCATGTACACCCTATCCCCTCGATTCATCTTGGGCATTCGGACGCTGTATGAGCGTGATGTCGGGGGTAGATATGGGGACGGGATGGACACCGCATTTGGCTTATCGCTATCCACCCGCAGCACTGGCGCGGTGGAAACGATAATGTTCGAGGTTGCTGAACCAGACGATGGATTCGATGACGTCGAGGAGATTCCGATGGACGTTAGGATGACTCTACCTGAGTGAGGTGACGAGTATATGAGAAGCTGTACTACTAGTACCCATGGATATTCTCGGCACTCCCCCTAGTAGCTGATCGTGAAAGCGTATATTGCAACTGTTAGGCAAAGCCAACACCAATCCTCCCTCACGAATGACCTGTTTGGCCATCATCGCGCTCCGGCGCAGGCCCATAGTTGGCGCTGACGCCACTTGTGGACAAGCCGATCGACGATCGCGAGGAGCTAGGCTGACGATGGGTGGATTCTCACTAGACGTCGTCGTCTCCATGAACGAGATCCCTCCGCTCTCAGTACCCTGCATTTCGTGATAGACTTGCACGAGCATTGTCGGTCGCTTCCAGATCGCCTCTAAATCGATCTGGTCGAGCAGCCTGTTCAACTTGCACACGCGATCCAGCCTGCCTTGATCCCATCTTTCGACCTGTCTTGGCAGGCTACCATAGTAGACGGTATGGAATATTGAGATGGATAGACGCGTATTACAAAGATGCCATCGAGCTTCTGTACGCAAGGCTGAGCGTTGGTCGCGAGGCGGTTCAGGGGCGACGGACAGCAAGGAACAGGTTTAGGTTTCGACTCCGGCAGACTGGACCGTAGATCCGAGAATTAGGCCCGAGCTTTTTTAAGTGGCGTACCTCATGACGCGTGATGGACCCTAAGACGCCATCGATGGACTTGAAAACGTATGGAACATTGTTCACGATCACACCGGTAACCATGTTGACGAAGATATACTGGAGAAAAAAAAGTTAAGCGTCGGGAGGTGAACGTGGTCGCATATGCCCTTACCATACTGAGCAAGTTCCACGCCGATGAACAGCGAGAACGCTACCGTGATCCGTCCGTGACACTCTTTGTCCTGCATAGTGCACGATCTAGCCATGATGTCGGTCGATTTGTATTGGATGTGCCGAGCAATACGGAGGATGATTGGATCCGGACTCGCGTGCCACCGCAGTTCCTTATGGATACCTTACATTTGTCTGGATAATCTGAATCGCACTAGTGTTCCCATTCCTATCAGCACGTGTCTTACATGCCAGTGCGGAGGCAGGTCATGGACTTGCCATGAGAGACCTTCGTTCGACAACCGCTCGACGATGATTAGACAGCGCACTATGCTTGGTCAATGATCAAGACAGAATGACAAGGAAAGATAGCACCGCTCAAGGACGATTCTTCCCAAGGATGGCTTGAAACTATTGTATGCCTTGAGATTGACGGGGGCACGCGATACGTTATGTTATGGCGCTTCGTGTTTTTGCATTCGGTGAGCGTCAGTTCTGTGCCCTCGTCCTCGTGCAATTGTTTAGCTCACTCAGTTCCCTCTATCTGGACACCTGAAAGAAAGTTGTGAGTAACACGATCATTCGGGATAGATTGACAGTACATGGACTTGATTTGATGATTAGGATCTACGAGACCGCGATAGCAAGCAACACTGCGCGGGCATCAGCGTCAAGAGGGCACCGTGAGTTCGTGATGCACTGACAGAAACCTCGGTGTTGAAATGCGGTGCGTTGGTCGTCAAATCATTCCTCAGAGAAAACACGATCCGCACAAAGCAAAGCCGAAAGCATGACGCATGGACTGTGTACACTCATTTCTATCAGCGAGGGGAGGGTGTAGATAATGCCAAGAAAGTATACGAACCACAGATTTGTTATTCTTACCACTTGAGATTAAACGCAGTTCTTATACTCCCATGACTTGCCCTCTAGTGGGATATAAGTAGGGGTATCTGGGGAGGGGCAGATGGAGACGATGACTTAGAAGCACACAGTGGTTCAGACATTTTGGTACGAGTAGCTGGCACGAAAATAGAACTCTGTACGATGAGGCCAGGTGAATCGTTTGATATAGTAAATTGTCGACACGTAAATAGTAGAAGTCCTGCGAGAAACACATCTATGTTAGTCCCGTCCGGGACTCACAGTTCATTGTGATGACCACTCACCTGTATTGTTGTGCTAGTGGGTAACAGATTGTAAAAACTTGGAAATGTACAACCTTTTCAAACCTCGGCGCGCCAGGCACCCACAGCCTGGAAGCAGATTGCAAACCCGAACCATGCAAAGCTGCAGCGAGGACGCGAAGTGTTTTCGAGCTTTCAGACACGCTGGGGCCGACAGTGGTGAGCATCAGTTTCAGCTCTCGCTGTTCGTCAACGGTCACTGCTGAGAACCACTTGCGATAATGTAGCGACCGCGTTCGCCTTGTCCGTGCTTCCATGGGTAACAAAGTGTGATGGAGAAGCGGCTCGAACAGTGGGCAAGCTGAATGGCTCTGTGTGGACGATGGTGAAATGAAGGATCATGGTGGGGTTTCAATCCTTTGCGTCGTCTTCTTTGACACTCGATATCCGACACATCATTCCGCCAATTTTGCTTCAAGACGGGGTATCCAGTTTTCCTTGCATCCTTCGCGGTTCCCGTAGACTGATGCTGCTTTCGAATCACTAGGGATACGCTCTCGAAACTTCTCACGTATATAAGTATAAGAGTGATCCTCCCTGTGGACTCAGAAGCATCATCAAACAACCGAAATTCCAAGCATGCAGTTGAAAATACTCTGCTTCCATTCCACTATGTTCTTGTTACTCTTCGTTGCGAGATCGGTGCAAGCAAGCCCTGTTAGCCCCAGCGTCATTGACCATGGGGTTGTGAGGAATGGGGACAATACGAGTATGCGCTGGTTTCGAAGATACCTGACGGTGGCTGACCTGCACGAAAAAGACATCCTTGAGTGGCGTTACGAGGGGGGTTTGATCACTGATGGAAGCACGACATGGACTCGGAGCTGGTGTTAGTATGGTTCTCATTAGGGTTATTCTTAATTCTGGCTGACATCAAGAAAAGGTCCATCGCAGCGGAGCAAACAGGTGAACATATGTTGATGGGAGAGTTAATGATTGACGTTTGGCAGAAGAAGTGGCAGACCATACGGTAACAATACAAGTTAGGTGGGAATTGAATAGATAGCATGTTTTGCCTATGGCAATCATCCACCGGCCAAGTTGAAGTATACTCACTCGTATGCACCACGTCTGTGGAACGGGTTCCTGCCGTTCTCAATCACATTAGGGGGCAAAATTACAAGGTGAAAACAACCTACCGAAAGAACTCAAAGATTTTCTGCTATCGCATATGGGGTGGGAACCAGAATAGTGATCACGTTCGAGATTGTGCCGGGATACTATGTAACAAACGATAAGAGATATTGGAGAGTGAGCTGCGATTCAGGTTACCTTGGAGCACCACGGAGCTAGTCAGTAACCGTTCCCGGCATTTCTGTTGGGGCCATGTTCCATCTCACGAAACTGCCAGCCAGAAATCCTATTGGAAGGTCTGTCAGCACATGGCAGGGCAGAGAAGATTCCAGTCGCCCGGGACTTGTACGGCAAGTGCGATGAAAGTACGAAGACGACTCACCAACCCCAATTCCAGCCATTATCACCTTACCGAAGACGCTCCCTGGCGCTTTCGGTCGTGCCATGTGTAAGGCATACAAACCCGTCAAACCGAGTGCACCTGTCCCAACGACCCGACATGAAATACAGTCCTTGTAGTCCCACTCCTTCCACTCTCCAGACTGGGTCCAAGTAGGAGAATCCGAAGGGGATGGAAGTGTTGACTTTGACGCACGCGGTGGTGCAGACATTTTGGTAGGAGCAGAGAGTGATGGGTCTGTAAATGTGACACTCTACACGGTAAAGTTGGATGAATCGTCAGATATAGATATCAGGCCCATGAAATCTTGCGGAAAGATATTCAATACGCTAGACGTCCAGGATATCCAATCCATCACGTATAGCACTCACAGTAGGGCAACAGTTTGCAGCTCGGAAGCAAACATCGCACTCGCCGTGTTTACTCTTTTTTTCAAACCCAGCGCATCCCGGCCATCCCCGGGCAGATCCGCACAGCCGAGTCAGCCGGTGTCAGGAACGTCCTCAGGCTTGACCGCTCGCGGCTGATCTCGAAGCACAGGGCGTAGCGTAGGGAGACCGGAGAACTAGCAAAGTAGCGTTTCCAGACGAACACTCACGGGAGGCAGTCGCCGGTGAGCATCAGTTGCAGTTAGCGTCGTTGTCTATTCCCGGTCATTGCTGCCATTCTGCAAGACAGGTTAATGTTTGACGACTCTTCTATAGGCCAGTAAGAGCCCTGATTGAACGACGATGAGTTTTAGCGGTGGCAAGACCCTTAATTCCTTTTATTCTGGCAAAAAAAAACAAGTAGGGGACCTCGGCTAACTGAGGCTCGACCTGAACATTTGACGACAGAAGGCAATGCAAGATTCTCGAAGGAGAAGGTCAGTAGTAACTTACCATCACCAGGCAGAGCTTACCTTGTCTCGCCGCAGAGCGCAGTGAATCGTCGTTGCTCTTACTGCGGTGGCGTGAAATGTGACCATCAAAAAGCGTATTGCATGGGTAGTGTTGGCAGCGCACAGCAATCTCTGAAAGTTGAATTTCTGGGCGCCTGGTTACCTCCAGCTTAATTCCGAAGCCTGACCTCAAAGTATATCGAACACGTCGAGCAAGCTATTTGTCACACGAAGTGCAAGGTAGCAAAAATAAACCATCATCAATCGTACTCGAATGTCAAAATCGCAGGGCTTGGATCCCGGAGGATTGCAGTAATCGGCGAAGAATTTGAACCCGCGAACGCACAGGATCGAACAAAGTATCTCCTGTCGACGCCAAGAAGTTCCTAAGTTAACAGCCATGGACCACGTTATGAACCTGCATAACGAAGTTCAAGTTGTCGATATGCACGAAATTGTGTGACGGGTGTCATGAGCAGTACTGCATGCCTGTGTCCCAAATATTATCGTATAAAAGTGAATCGCTGCCGACTAGAAGAGCAAGCTCAGATATCACACTATAACAAACATGCAGCTCAAAGCTCTCTGCTTTCATCTCACTGCATTCATCATCGCAAGCTCCGTGCGAGCGGGTCCTGTTGATTTTGCTCTCCGTGGAGTTAAAGAAAGTGGCGGATACATCGATGGACGGGGTACGTGTTGGTTTGGAAGATATCTTTCAGCGGCTGACCGGCACATAAAAAGGTGTCCTAGAAAGTAACCAAGGAGGTGTATATAGTACGATCATACCAAATAATGGAGGCTGGAGTGGGTAGTACTTGCAGTGGAACGGAAAGAGCCTTTGACCTAGCCCTACTGGCCGAACAAGCAATTTCTTCGCTGGGGCACTCTCACCTTCGATAAAGTTGTCCCGGATGATCCAAGCGGAACACGAACGATTCCGTGTTCGCATCAATGAAATAAATTACATTTTTGCACCTACTGCTACAATCTCTCGCTTTCTCTACACGGCGCGTCTTCTGCCAGTGAGCCTGGGAAGGCTTGCGCCCATGTGCATCAAGTCCAACCTTTTTCGCTATGGAATACCCTGGAAACATGAACATAGACGATGGCAATCCCTCAGGCCTCAGGCTTCTCGTTCGACTACAATAGTTATTTCACCCGTTCCCCAGTCAAGTTATCTATATCCTACGTCGCCTAGCTCTCTCTATCCATCAATCACGTCACCCTATTGCTCTCGATCAAACGAGATTCCACCTCCCCATTTCCCCATTTATCCATGCCATCATCCTCGTGCAAGACACTCACTTGTAGGGTTTCTGTTCTTTTTACACGACGTTCCGCACGATTCTCCTCGCAAACCCGGGCTCGTCAACAGAGCCGTGACCAGCTAACAGTTCGGCAACCAAATTTCGCGTCTACTGCGCCATTACCTTTCCGTTGTTTATGCGACTGTGGCTGGGTGAACCTCGGCCAAATATGGAAGCGTGGTATTGAGAAGGATCCAGATTCCGAGTCTAGGCGCATCCTATGTGGCCGTGCGGCCTACTACGTCCCATGACGTCTGCGCGCAGCGTATATGCACATCCTGCACGTCGACGGTACAGAGAAAGCCAAACGCATCCATCAACGTCGATCACCGGTGGTTGTATGAGTGAATCATAATGCCTGATTTCCTAGAGGAGATCCGGTCACTGGTAAAGGGCTGGCACGTATCCAACGGTGGCATGAGTGTCCACGGACGAATGGAGTAGTTCATAGATCCAGGAGGTGTATTAGTTACGGATGAAGACGATGAAGACATTGACCCCAGCAGCCGTGCCCTCGAAGAATGCCCCGACGACAGTACCTTCTCTCTCAGAACTCAGAAGCGTCAAGAGAGAAACGAAGAGTAGACTATTCGCCATCCACTAAGCCAACAGCTCTCGAGCATTCGTGAGTTGTATGTGCGTGATATTGTGAAATAGACGCGAGGACAGGATAGATACTCCATTGGCTGATCGTTGTCCGACTACGGCAATGACGGGGAAACGAGGGTGTTTGAGGTGGATTAATGATTAAGGGGTAAAGTCGAGGAGATAGCGATGGATGATAGAATGACCTAGCCTGAATAGGAGAACGGGTGAGGACGTGATAAGTGTGCCTCGTCGCCCCGACAAGTCGAGGCTCTTGTGTCTTCGCACTGGTCGTATCGCTGTCCTTGAACTGGCCGTGCGACGGAAAAAACGGTGACGCAGGGCCACCTCAAAGGAACAAAGAGCACGAGGCTGGCTGAATGTCACGTCAGAATGATTGCGTGCAGGTGGTCGATAACGACGTGGACGCTGGATCCAATCGGCTACACCCAACAGACAGCACTATGACATCAGACCACCGTGGAAACCGCCGTGGGCGGAAACACTGATCGGACGGAAACAAAGCGTGGAACAGCAGATATATAGTGAGAGAGAAAGAGGGAGAAAAGAAGATGGCGGTCGATGACCTACAGCACCCTCTATATATACTATATGGTCAGAATGTCTATGTCATGCGTGATGTCATATTTGAGAGAAGGAACGCAGAAAGGAATGTCGTAGGCCCGGTGGGCTTACACACCGCCATCTGCGCAGAGTCAAGTATCCAGGAAAAACTCGTCTAGCATCCCCGAAACCTTTATCTCATCTCCGCCGTCTAGAGCGAAAGCAAATCATCACAACGTAGCGAAACAGAGATAACAAACCGCATTGATCCGCTCTTCTGTCACTCGATCTAGAACACTTCGTCCAAGTTTGGGCCCTCGTACGTCTGCGTAAAGTTGGATCACTCTGGCAATCTGTTTGCAGCTATAGCCATCTGTTACCGAGAGACCCTTGTGGATCGAGAGGGCCAACCAATAGGAGACATCATCGTTGTCCCATATACAAGCACACTGCCCTTGCAGGTTGCAAGGATAATGGCCTGAACAGATTCTGGCACCGAACAAATGAACCTATGCGAACCCACATCAGCTGGCAGGACTATCGTGCGATCCATTCTACTATACTTCATTATGAGGACTACTTCAGAGATGACCCCTCGATTCACTTTGCTATTGTAGATGCTTGCTAGTTACATGTATCTGTCCATTTTCGCGAGGCTTCTCATCACGCAATGTCTTGCAAGGACAGAGTGGTTTGGGGAATGGCAACGAGACCGCATGCGAAGAGACGTGCGGATCGTGAATCAGTGATGCCCAGATGGAGACCTTGATTTCGGAAGGCAGCATGTTGGTGAAAGACCGATTCCTCGGACCATGGCCTGCGTGACGGAAGGCCGAAAACACGAGGGGTGGAGCATGTGCCCTAATCTATATCAAGGGTCCAGGGAAGCGTGTATATAATGCAAAGCTAGAATACGGACCACAGCTTTTTTATTGTTACCGCCTTACTACTCTGGTTATTACCGTCGACTTGTGCGTACTGGTGGGATGGAGTTGTGTTTATGCTGACCATCGAGCAGGCCAATCGAAATTGACGTCAGCAAGATGAAGGCTGCAGTGACGTTCTCTGCAAACTCCGAGTATCTCCTGGCTAGCGGCGAACAGGAGGGAGTCGAAATGTGGCGAGTGCAGCTCGAAGACGCTAAACTTGAACAAGTGGCGACGATGGAAACGGGGATAAGTGTCTCGTGTCTCTCTATGTCCAAGGACGGGATATGGATTGCTGCGGGGACATATGGCCCCGGTCTTCTCTTTGTATGGGATGCGACGACGCAGAAACAGGTCTTGAAGCACACGCTGGACTCCCTCAGTCTCAACGGCGTCGACTGCTCGCCCGACTCGACGCGGGTCGTTGCAGCGACGCACAACCTGACAGCCTCGGTATGGGACATCGAGACGGGCAAACAAGTACATATACTCCCCCACGAAAACCACGTGATCGCAGCGAAATACTCCCCTCGGGGAGATCGCATTGCAACAGCAACTCACCAAGGATTCGTTCGAATCTGGGACTGCGACGATGGCAGCTTGCTCGCTGACATCCTAGTAACGGTAATCCCGTACCACAACTCTGGTCTTCTCTGGTCCGACAACCACCTCTTTGCCGTGGCCGACAGGAAAATCATAGAACTCGACACATCCACTGGATCCACGGTCTCGGAATTGCCGGTCCACACGACCAACGGCTACTCCTGCATTGCTCTATCAAAGAACGGAGGGTGCATCGCTTATGCTTCAACGCCTACCGCTATGCTTTGGGACACACAGACGCACGCCCAACTTGGTCAAACCAAGTGTCCTCAAGGTGTACGGTCCCTTGCAATCTCTCCCGACAACAGGCTTATCGTACTGAGTGGAGACGGTTTCGCTAGTAGATATGGCAGGAATATCGTCATTGAGAGTTTATCCCACATCACGGTGAGCATCGTCTCTCGCTGCCCTGGTGCATCTGGACATAGTTGCTCGCCGCGGCTTTTCCATATAGGGTCCAATTCCTGAGCATCGTCTACACCCGACCCTCCAAGGACCTAACATCCAGATTGACGACGTTGCCCTCCACTCGTGGCAGCACGATCAACTCGAGCACGCAGAAGCGTCATTGACCACAGCAATCACCAGATCACAGAAACTAAACCACCAAGTACTCGCTTGTCGATCTCTCGTGCGGACTCGTTTGCGAAAGTGGAGTACGGCGCTGGTCGATGCAGAAATGGTCTGCTCGACTCCACTCTCCTTGACACTGACGCTCACTGATCTGCACCAAGGCGATCGATATTCAGCCGTCTGTCATCGGTTACATCGCCAAAAGTATAGCGCTTGTCGGTGATGGAGAAAAGCACAAAGCATATCGATTCTGCGACATTGCATTCGAGCGCTTTCATTCATCTCACATCACCTTTCTCCTTCTCATCAAGGTCCGTATTTCCCAGCTTTAGCGCCCTTCCTCTCCTGATATTCCTTAGGCTATCATTGTGTTCATGGCCGGAGAGCACGCTGATGCGATATCGCGCATGGATGACCTCATAGCCACGGTGCAGCACAACTCGATATTCTACGTGGTTCAGGCACGTGTAAAACCCGCTGCCACATTGGAATCATCACCGCTGACGTTTTCAGCAGGCCTACATGTATCTTCTCGTTGGAAACTCCAGTATTGAGAGCGGCAGTTGCGAGGACGCGATACGGTCATTCGAGCATGCACGCGCCCAACTACGATCCCACTCGAGCCAAACTCTTTCTGCGATTTCACTGGTAAGTTTTCTAACGCATATATTGCAACCCACCAATATCGCTTACCGTCCTCGACAGTTATCTGGATGGAAATTCGATAATCTTGACATCATCGTTCGACAGCGTCTCTGCGAAGCCCTCTACTCAGCGGGCCGCACAAAGGATGCGGGCGAATCTGTTCTCGAGTTAATACATACCTGTGAAGAGGAGGTGTATATGCATGGAGCCGTCGTCGAATGGGTCTCTGGTAAGCTCGTGTGCCGATTATTTATGTACCATACTTTTAAGCTTTTCCATCAGATTTCACACGACGATGCCTCTCGACCTTCAAAAGCGTCGATAACATGGCCTCGAACGCAACCCGGGACACTGGTGTGGCGACGCTTCACGCAGACTCCACGCCACTTTTGAGGGTATGGACAAAAGCGACGTTGGCAAGCCGTTCCTGGAAAGATGCCTTGGCTATCGCTGCTATCGTGAGTACTTCCCTGTGTTCTGTCTCGCGGGCCTAACGCTTTTGATTTTGAGTTCACCGCCGCGAGATTTGACATCTATCAGACCTTATGTGAGCGTCTGGAGGCGACTAGCCGCATCACGGAGGCGACCGAGTGCTTTCATGACATGATGAGCAAACTGGAAAGGGAGGTCTACACGAGTGGCCTAATAATCCAGTGGGTCTGCGGTGAGATTATTTGCTACTTGTTCGTTTGCTATGGATTTGATCCTTCCATCAGATTTTACGGAACGATGCCTCTCTGCTCCCACAAAGAACAGTGACGCAGTCTCAAACACAACCAAAGACACTGATACGACGACCCTTGATGTCACCCCTACACTCCTTTTGAAGGAATGGGCCAAAGCAAAATTAGCTCGTGGCTCGTGGCAAGATGCCATACATTCTGCTACTAGTGTGAGTATCTCCTTTCGCTGTCGTACTCCAGTGAGATCGACTCTATCGGTGTGCAGTTCACGCTCTCCATGGTAGCGATATATCAAGTCATTTGTGAGCATCTCGAAGCGACCAATCGCATAACAGATGCGGTCAAGTGTTTCCAACGGATGACGAGCGAATTAGGAGAAGAGATAAACCTGCATAGTGAGCATCGCGAATGGGCACTTGGTGAGTGGTTGTGTATCTCGTTGCATTGCCGGCACACCAATTCTGGCAGGTTTCAGACAGCGTTACTCCAGGGAGCCGAAGGGTTCTCAGGAGCATCTCGGAGATACAGCAGTGGATGCACACCAATTTGAGCAGGCCATCTCCCTTTATACGACCGCGTTGTCTCTCGACCCCTTCTCCCTACAGAGCATTCTTATCAAGCGAAGCAAGGTGTATTTAGCAATTGGGTTGTGGAAACAGGCATTAGAGGATGCAAATCAGGTACATAATTTTACCTTACGCCGGCCAATGTTTTTGATGCATGATGATTAGGCGATCGCACTAGATCCGTCGTCACCTTGGGGGTACGAAATGAAGCATATGGCTTTACATAAGGCAGAAGACTATGACAACGCAATCAATGCATTCGAGGTGATGCTGTTAAAGCTAGAGCAGTCGCCCGATCCAGAGGTTCAGAGTGAGACACATTCTCGTTGCATGACGAAGACAACATGTTCACATTATTGAACAGAACTTGGTGATCGGTACATCAGGCCATCGAGCACGCGAGCAACAATTCATAAAATTGTCGACAAGACTACCCGTCACTTGCCACGCGAACTCATAAACACGAAGGACGGTCGTCTCTATAATAGAGTGGCACAGGCATCTGCATTCGAGTCATCGCCAGTCTTTACAGAACTCGTATCGTCTATGACGACACGCGTCGACTATGTCCGAATCAAGCGTGAAGTACGCCAACACTTCCGATACGTGATGCTGTCGCATAGGTGGGAAGAAAACGAACCCCTATTCCAGCAGGTTATAGATACTTCGGTGTATCACCTGGGAGAATCCCCGACTCACAACAAGCTGAAAATGTTCTGCGGGATCACTCGGAGTGCTGGATTCGTTTGGGCATGGAGTGATACCTGCTGCATAAATAAGTCTGATCACTTCATCCTCCAGGAAGCCCTCGTGGCCATGTTCAAGTGGTACGAGGGATCTGCCTTGACCATCGTGTACCTGCAGGGTGTCCGCTCCTCATCTCAGCTCAGGGCTCTGATGAAGAGCATATGGAACACTCGTGCCTGGACCCTCCAGGAATATATTGCAGCCAAGGTTGTTCTCTTTTATACGGAGGACTGGACTCTGTATCTCGACCTACAGCTGTCGAACCACAAGGAATCGCAGGAAGTGATTTCGGAGATGGAGGAAGCCACCGGTGTGTCTGGAAAGGAATTGATGGCACTTCGGCCAGGGTTGAGCAGCATTAGGGAGAAGCTACGTCTCGCTTCGACTCGCAAGACGACGCTCCCAGAAGATGCTGCATACTCATTACTTGGCATCTTTTCGGCTACTGGTATACCCGCGATATACGGCGAAGGGGAAGGTGCCCTAGGACGTCTATTGGCAAATGTTCTGACCAGATCCGGAGATGTCGGTATTCTTGCATGGACTGGGGAGCCTGGCTCTTTCAACAGTTGCTTGCCTGCCCGTATTGCCGTCTTCAACGGACCAGCGTCGTCACACCTTCCTCGACGCATTCAGGACGCCGAGATGGAAACAATGGTTACCGCATCGCACGTTTCTCGATTCGACCTTGATGCAACGCTCAAGTTATACGACCGTGTTCGCGAGCTTCCTACACCTAGGTTCGCAGAGAGTCGGTTGACGCTACCGTGCTTTGCCATCAAACTCCTGCGCCTTTTATCGTCTCGAACAAACTCAGGTTGTGTGTATCACACCGATACTGATGCTTTTGGGATGGTGGAAATTATGACGAAATACGATCTCTCTCGGTTAGGGCCTCTTTATCTCGTTCACCCTTGGTTGGGGACTCTTCTGGAGCACGAGGATGTACATAGTGGCGCATTTGAAGGAGACAATGCTGTCCCACCTCTATCATCGAACACGGAGGAATTATCTGACGAGGAGATCGACGACGCTGGAAACTTTGACGAAGAAGACGATGGAGCAAGGATCCCTAATGAGGAGGTCGATGACGAAGAATTTTACGAGTGTTCATCTCTTCCTCGATCTGAATCCTCGTCTCCCTCTGATCCGGATGAAACGACAGCGAGGAACAGAGAAACGCAAGCAAGGCGGCTCGTTGCCCGTCTTAGGCAACCATTCGGCGCGCTGTTATTTAGGCTGAAAACGGTGGATGGACGTGTGGTGGGATACACGCGGGTCGCGGCAGATAGCATGATCAGTGTACAGTTTCGGGAGGACTTTTCGCTGAATGGTATTCTGGACAAAGTAGGCACA
>JBBPKJ010000370.1:0-27550 GCA_038089195.1 Brasilioporus rufonigricans
GACGTGGTGGGTCGGCATACTTGATACATCGTCTTGGATGATATGGAGGTGGATTGGGTGGCCTAGGTGCGTCCGTCGTACCGCGTTTGTGCTTCCCGTACTGACTTGCACCTTCTCCAGCTAGCGTTCGCGTTTCGAGTCGTTTTGACTCGCAGCGTGCGACGCTCGTTACGCCACCTATTCCCCATCGTATCCCGGCTATTCCGGACCTATTGCCGTCGCTTTGGCGCTCCCAGAAGCCCTGGACGTCTCCTGATGGACCTTGCTCGCCTATATGGCCTCCTGGTCCTGTATCTTGACTTGGTGGGTCCATTTCGTCATAGCGCTTGTTGCTGACTCTTCTAGGACGTTTCTGTGGGCCGTGAACACCGTCTGGTGCGGTCGCGTCGCGCTCCCGGCTGTACCGCTCATTTTGAGCTTCTTGAGGTGAGTACCTCTGGTCTTCTTTGCCTGGGCGTTCGCGCTGGCGTTCCGACGTTTCTGACGCGTTCTGCAGGTCGTTTGGCACGTTCCTGGCATTCTCGGGGTGTCCCGACGCTCCCGACGCGTCCGCTTCGATCCCGGTGAGTGTATCCTCGGAGCTCGACTCCACCATTTTCTCCCCCTCGAGGTCGACGTCTGGGGGTTTTCTCATGCGGTTTGCTGCATCTGCAGGTCTGTCTGGCGGCTCTGGCGGCTCAGGTGAGTCATCCGTGATGTTTTGAGATCGGTTTGGACGCTGACTCGTCCGTTTCGTAGTTGACGACTTTGATGCGACTCACTGGGAGTCACCGCTGGCGCAGTTCGTTGCGCCATCGTTGCCACCTCGTTGACCGTCCCTATTGCCTCCCCAGCCCTCTGGGCGCTCCTCGACGTCGTCCGTCCCGTGCGTACCACTTGGCAACGCGTCCGTCGCCTCAGCATGGTCTCGTGCCTCGCCAACTAGGTTCGGCGTGCGGTCTTCGTCGTCGTGGTTCGTACCATCGCGTGGGGGCTTCATCTTGTATTGGGGATTCTCCTGCCAAGCCTCAGGTATGTCTTCATCGACTGCTGACTCCGTTCGTGAGTCCTCGCTGATGTCCAACTCGTCTGGGCTGCTCGCTGGCTCTGCCTGGGCATTGCAGTCCCCTGGATTGTCTAAGACGTCGGCTGGTACGTCTTGATCGTCTCCGCATGCAACCTGTCCCTTTCCGTAGGTGTTGTCCCGTGGATGAGTGCCCGGCGGTGGATCTTCGTACGCAGTGGGTTTGTCCCTGCTGGCGCTTGTGATCCATCTCTCCCCCTCGAGCGGCATGCTGGGGGGTTGCTCCGGTGCGTGCTGGATTTGGTTTCCATTTCCATTCGCGTTGACGTCTATGGATGGGTTCGTCGTGGGCATCGTGGCGGTCTCATCTGTAGATGTCACTGCTGGACCTTCTTCGACTGACGGTCCATCATGGGCTTCGTGCGTGTGCGCGTTTGCTTTGCAGCTGCACCCATCTTCGTCGGATTTCTCCCTAGCATTCTGTATACCTCCCGCTGCCTGTATATCGCTCTGGGCGATGTCTTGGCTCTGTCCGCTTGTTGCTGGCTGGCTCAGTGATGTCCGAATGGCGTGTGGGGTGGCTGTCTTGACTGGTGGAGTGCCTTTCGGCTCATGCGATCTGTCCGCTGGCTTTGCAGGCTCAGCACTTGTCGTGTTTGGGCTCTCAAGGTCAGTGGTCTTGGCATTGACCGTCTGGTTCAGTGGTTGAGTTGCACATGGTGCGCTCAATGTGCGATGGGTTCCTGTGCCCTTGCTGTTGTCGTTTCGGCTGCTCACTGGGATTGCAAGGCTTATGCTGTCAGTATCTGAGTCTGGGCTACTCACCAGGGTTACGAGGCTCATGCCATTGGACATTTGATGCGGTTCGTACGCGGTGTTTGATGTGTCGTCGTTGCGTGTGGTGAGTGCCTCAGGTTGATGTTCTGCGCCGTCGCTGTCGCCGTTGTGCATTCTCCAGTTCTCCTCAGCGTCTTTGACATCTCTCTTGACTCTCTCCAGGTCCACCCTTGCCTCCGGTGCTTTCTGCTCGTCGGATGGGTCTGTAGGTGTGTCTGGGTGACACGTGTCATCACGCGTTGTGTCCTCGGGGTCTTCTGATGGTATTAAGATGTTGTTGTGGTCGCCAAAGATGGATGCGAGTTGGCTGAACATTTCATGCGGGGATGGAAGGTGCATTAGTTGGTTGAGTAGTCCGTCTGAGATGACTTCCATAATGATGAACTTGGCAATTGAATTTGCCCTTTGCCATGCTTCGAGTTCGTGCGCATTAGCCGGCTTTGACACTGCACCTGCAAGGTGGCTTAGTACGCTATTTGCAGCTGCACTCTCAAGTATGTGGCTATGGTAAGATTGCCAGTCTTGCTCGTCATGCACGAATGAGGGATGTTTGAGCATCTTCACTTGATCTGTTTGAGGTACGAGGATTTTCCACGAGTTTTGATGTTCCATTTAGGCACGAGCGGAGCTCATAACCTGTTGTGAGGTTGGAATTGCTCGGCAGAGGTCTAAGCTAGGAACTAAGAGAATCTCAGTAGATGTCAAGCTACTGAGGAAATAAACTAGGAACTACTTCGAGAAGTGTACGCTCTAAGCTTATGTAACATTACCATAAAAGGAAGTCTAAAGTGCGCTGGTCAAGTTTCCAACAGAGTTTAGTTAGCAAAGTTAAAGACAATGAAGTGGAGACAAGAAAGTAAGTCAGAGATTCAAAAAAAAAAGTAAGTCATAACAGTATACATATCATATGTCACACATGTGATACCATAGACAGTCTTTACATCATCCTAAGCATATTGTACCTATCTTCACAAGGTATCCAAAATATATTGTGGTGACATTTTCCATCAATTGTTTACACTCTGTAATCTTCACTTTGGTGTACCATGGTGAGGTGATTGTGCTCATTGCTTCCAAGCAATTGTGGTCCAAGCAATGGTCAATCTAGTGAAGATTTAGTAGCATACTCACTTGCACTGACAAGCAAGGTAAAGTACAATGGCTCAAAAAACTATTCCAATGTTTGCCTGTTTTGCACTAAACATGATGGTGTTCAATAACATTGAATTATTATCCAATACTATGAGTATATGAAATATAGTACCCACTCTTGGGTTTCTACTGGTCCAAGATTCAAATCATTTGGTTATGTTTTGGTGAAATGGTAGCCATATCAAAATGACAACTCATTGGGACAGTTTTTTGACTTTGAATTTTCATTACATATATTAGACCCTGGTGTGTTGTAATATGATTACATACCTTAGGTAAGTAATATATTATGTTACCCTTATGTCATCAATTAGCCTCTAGTATATATAAACCCTACTATCACAAATAAATTTCCTTATTCTCTTCATGAAATACCTCTTTGCTGCTAAAAAAGATAACATCATCTCTTTTGCTTCTTTCAATTTTTCCTGTAGGAAAATTGCATCCCAAACTGGTCTAGTACTGTGGCTAGGGCCCTTCAGAAAATCCAACCAGAGAAAGAAAATCATCATGGTGGTTGTCCTTCAAAATTCTCTTCCACCAATAAACATGCTATTGTTAAGCAGATTTTTATTGGAAAGGCCAACAATGCAGTTCAGGCCACTTATTTCATCAATTCCATTGTCAGCACTCCTGTCTGCCAAAAAACAGTTAGGAATGTCCTTAGGAAGGCCTCTCTAAAGGCTGTGATGAAGAAGAAAAAACCTCTTCTCTCTACTATTCATAAAAAAAGAAAAAGGGCCTTTGCTTTGAAGTACCAGCATTGGACTGTGGAGGACTGGAAGAGGGTAATTTGATCAAATGAGACTAAAATCAACAGGATTGGGTCAGATAGACAAGAATGTGTGGAAAAAGAAGGAAAAGAGGATAACTTCCAAAGAGATCAAAGATACAGTCAAGTTTGAAGGAGGGTCACTTATGGTATGGGGCTGTATTGCATGGAATGGTGTGGGAATTTTAAGTGAGGTTGAGGAATGGATGGATGCTGAACAGTATGTGGCAATTTTGAAGAAAGGATTGTTGCAAAGCATGGAGGATTCTGGAATTCTTGCAGATGAAATTATCTTGCAGCAGGATAATGATCCCAAGTATACTCCTAGAAGAGCTCAAATCTAGTTTGAGAAGCAAGATATCAAGCTTCTGGATTGGCCTGCTCAATCTCCAGACCTCAATCCCATTGAACACACTTGAGGTCACTTGAAAAAACACCTTTCAGACTATGAAAGAGCATCTACAGGAGTTCATGAATTATGGAATAGAGTGGTAGAAGAGTGGGGAAGAATTTCTGTAGAGGGGTATTAGAAATAGATAGAAAGCATGCCTAGAAGGATTCAAGCAGTTATCAAGGCCAAGGGAGGTCATACCAAGTACTAAATACCATCTTTTGTATAAAATCAAAAAACTATCCCAATGAGTTGTCATTTTAATATGGCTGCTATTTCACCAAAACATAACCAAATCATTTGAATCTTGGATTGGTAGAAGCCTGAGAGTAAATACTATATTTTATACACTCATAGTATAGTATAATAATCGGGTGTTATTGAATACCATCATATTTAGTACAAAACATGCAAACATTGGAACAGTTTTTTAAGCCACTATATGCAAATATTGTGAGGTTGGAATTGCTCAGCAGAGGTCTAAGCTAGGAACTATGAAAACCTCAATAGATGTCAAGCTACTGATATTAAGAGTACTACCTATGAGAATTATAGTGGATTAGTATGATAGCAATACCTATGAAAATAGGGCTTACCCTCAGTAGATGTCAAGCTACTAAGGAAATAAACTAGAGGACTGAAGGAAAATGTACACTCTAAGCTTATGTAATGACTACCATAAAAGGAAGGCTAAAGCGCACTGGTCAAGTTTACAACAGCAAGCTGTCTCTTATTTACAGTGACTTCAAAAACCATTGCAATGTTTATCTCAAATGCAAAGTATACAGTGTTCTGCTGGCATATGTGAGAATTTCACTTAGATTTGGTGAGACAAAAGTTAGTACTTGCCAATGGCTATAAATAGATTCATGAATCATGTGATTTGGTTCAGGGCAGGCTGAGATATGGCCATTTCAATATGACAACACCATTATAACAACTTTTCATTTTTGATTTGAGACATAAAATCTTGAGGAAATCACATGATATTGGATTATATTTGGTCATACAAATAAAGGTACTTGTTGTATGTGTACCTTTATTTGTATGACCAAATATAATGTGATTTCCTCAAGATTTTATGTCTCAAATTAAAAGTGAAAAAACTGTTGCAATGGTGTTGTCATATTGAAATGGCCATATCTCAGCCAGCCCTGGACCAAATCACATGATCCATGGATCCATTTATAGCCATTGGCAAGTACTAACTTTTGCCTTACCAAACCTAAGTGAAATTCCCACATATGCCAGCAGGACACTGTATACTTTGCATTTGAGATAAACATTGCAATGGTTTTTGGAGTCACTGTACATACCATTAACATGCTGAAACACCTTGCTTATGTTCAAACTGTTAAGCCCCAACTTGGCCCACTCCTGACACCAACTCCCTGCTCAGTTCATGGTCCATCTCACAGTTTGCTTCACATCCAGATTTTCACCAATGCCAATACAGTCTATTTCCAGACTCAGCCCATAGATTAGACATATATCACCCACCACCTATATTTTCCTAGTACTAGTAATTACTTGTGTCCAGTCTTGAAATCTGACTAATGAGCTGATTTGACTAATGTACTAGTTGCTGAGTGATGAGCTGTGACGAGCAAAATAAGCTCACATAAACTCAAATTAGATTTTTGTAAAATTCTTGATGTGGATGAGTGACATTCAACCTACCTAGCCTAGTCCTTGTTCTGCACAGTTTGGCTGCAACCTGACTTTGCAATAGGCCCATTCCTCTGTCATGATATAGTCACTGCTTAATTCGTCATCTATATCATCATACGCCTCGACGCCCATTGCACTCCATCAGATATGCTGTGGATCGATTTCCATAAAAAGACATATTGTATTGCAGAGGATTTGAGGATGCTGCACGGGAAACGAACAGCTACTACATCTTTCTTTCCGCCAACCTGATACTCAGCTGAGTATGTTTTTTAACCTTCGTCTATGGAAAAAGAATTGTGAGTGTTGGACGGGACAGTCGAAAGCATGATGCTGATGAGATCACAAGCGCCGAGTCAGAGGAGGAATCGACCCTTCTCGAGAGGTAGTCACCAAGATGAAGCAACGACGCTCAAAGGTGATAAATGGAAGACGAGTGAAACGGAGACCGCAGTGGGGTCCCAAGAGTCGAGTGGAAACAGCTGCTCCTCCGGGGTCGTTCACCGAAATGAAACGAAACCAATCGTAATCAATGGTCGAGGTCGTACATGTTCAGTCGCATTCCTTTCTGATGGGAAGCACGTCCTGAGCGGTGGCTGGGAACGCAAGGTTCGATGTTGGCGGGTGGATGATGGCAGGGAGGTGGGGATGCCAATGGACGTGGGGCGTATTGTTCCCAGCGTCACGGCGTCACCAGATGGAAAGTGGATCGTGAATGGGACGAAGCCCCAGGTGATGGTGTGGAATGCGGAGACACACGAAAAAGTGACAGAGTTTATAGGACACAGCGATTGGGTCAATGCAGTCGACATCTCCCCAGATGGGAAGAGAATCGCGACTGGATCGCAGGACCGGACTGTCTGCGTCTGGTCGCTCTCGACTGGCAAGCAATTGCTTGGTCCATGGAAACACGAATACCGGGTGGACTGTACGAAATTTTCTCCCGACGGACGTCTCATCGCTACTGCCACGTGTGACCGTGGCAACTCTGTTCGGGTATATCACTCGCAGGACGGTCACCTCCTTGTCGATGTTGCAATCAGAGTCGGCACAAATTGGAACAGTTCTCTTGCCTGGGCGAGCGATAGCAAGAGACTCTTTGCATTATCTTTCGATGGCAACATCCACTGTGTCGACATCTCCACCGGAACAACCCTCTCAGAATGGGCCATTCACAGCAGTGTAAATGCTAGGTGCATTGCTGTATCAAGCAACGGTACCTTCATCGCAGCCTCTGCCGGTTCATCTGTCTCTCTTTGGGATACCACCACCCAAGTGCAAATTGGGTCTGTCATCAGCTGTGCTGATTGGATCTTCTCCCTCGCTATATCAGCAAACTTAGACCTTGTAACCGGTGGTGCACAGACGATTTCCATTCGTAGTCTTTGCGATGTACTTCCCCTATCTTACTCCAGTGATGTAAGTGACCGAGGACATAACTTTGGCTCATCAGATGGATTTTACTCAACAGTAAACTACTTTCCATTCGGTATAGGAGATGGTGGAACTCGGGAAAATCATCCAAGAGCAGCGTATCCAGCTTCAGGAAGCTCATTGCGAGAAGGATAACCTTATCCAGTCACTACGTGCACAGGAGGAGAGTTCAAGTATGTCCAATACCACCTCGGCACAGATTCCCTTGTGATTCAAGTCTACTAGGTAGCACCATTGCGCTGATTGAAAAAACCAACCAGGAACTCTGCAACAAGCTCGCCGAGTCTCAGCGCACAACTGATGAGACGATCAGGTCACTACGTTTACAGGAAACGAGTGCCAGTATGTTCATTGCCGCCAAGATTCATACTCTATTGATATTCACGTCTCCCAGACGACGAAATAGCACATCTCAAACTAGCCAACGAAGAACTCCAAAACCAAGCCGATTGTCTCCGCCAGATCATCCGTGCACACGAGCAAAAGCATCAATGCGAAGCTCTGTGCACTCAAGGTCGCATATTGGATGTTGCGGAGTCTCTTCTTGAGATAGCAAATACCATGAGCGAGGATGTAACAGCCAACACATTGCTTTCCGACTGGCTTACCGGTGAGTCTGCATGTCGGATGTTATGGTAGCGCATGAATCCCTGTTGTCAGAGTTTACACAGCGAATCGCTAGGACATTGCAAGAAATTGGAGACGAGGCGTGGGACACTGAGAAACGGGATGAAGTACTCGTGGCCTACTCTGCTGCGTTATCACTTAGCCCTTCGACCCCGAATGCCGTACTGGTGAAGTGGTCGAGCACGATCTTGAGTGGTTGCTCAGCGCGCGAGGCGCTGAGTGCTGCAGTCAAAGTATGGCATCTGCGATATATTGAATATGGATGGTGACACTTGTTTAGTTCAAGGTGCCAAGATTCGTTGTTTACCTTACCATTTGCAATATTCTTGAAGGTGATGGTCGCCTCATGGAGGCAGTCGAGTGTTTCAGACAGATGCGGAGCGTACTACCAGACGACATAGATACCAATGACGAGAAAGCGGAGCGGGAACGCAGTATGTGGTTTGGGTAGCAATGTAGCCAGCTCTGACTCAACCCTCCCAGGATTTCTAGGTCGTTGTGTGAATAGGTTACTCAAGCTCTGCGATATTAGGATGAAGACTGAGAAGCATGGTGTGGCTATCAGACATTGCCAAGACACACTGTCTCCTGACCCTACAAACCTCGACGATATTCTCCTTGAGTGCAGCAATGAGGTATAGGTCGTGTTGGGCGTCACATCAAGCATATCTCGCTAATCCATACTATCAGCTTATCAAGCTCGACCCATCATCACATGAAGGGTATGAGGGGAAGCATGCTGCATTAAACAACATGGGTCATTATGGCGAGGCTTTCGAGGCTTTCAGGGTGATGCTCCTGACACTCGAAGAATCGCCTGATCCACAAATTCGCGGTAAGCCGCTCTATCGATGTCCGACTAACAAGGGGTTTTGACTGATCTTGGATAGAGTGTCGTCATCAGTATCTTGACACCACTCCCTTGATCCAAAAGGTAGTCCAGCAGACCATCAGGCCCATGCCCCGAGTCCTTATCGACATTACCACGGGTCGTCTCCATGACAAGGCACAGCAAGCAATGGCATTCGAAAGGCTCCCTATCTACGATGAGCTGCGATCTTCAATGACAACTCGGACCTCTCTTGACCACGCCCGGATTCGCGATGAAGCAAAGAAGTTCTATCGCTATATGATGTTCTCCCACAAGTGGGAGTATGGTGAACCACTTTTTCAGGTGGTCCAGAACATCTCCGTCTACGACCTCGAGTCATCCCCACCGAACATCAAGCTACAGACCCTTTGCAGGCTTATTAGTGCTCTTGGATTCCAATGGGTGTGGTCTGACACCTGTTGTATAGATAAGAAGGATAACGTGGTATTGCAAGAGTCACTCGTTGCTATGTTTACGTGGTATCTGGACTCATCCCTCACTCTTGTCTACCTCCGGGGTGTCTGGTCACATTCCCAGAAGCCTGGCGACCTGCGGGGAAGCATCTGGAATACTCGTGCATGGACGTACCAAGAATATGTCGCCGCCAAGACGGTCCAGTTCTACACGGAGGACTGGAAGCCATACCTCGATTTAGATATGTTCAACCACAAGGAGTCGCCCGCGATTATATCAGAAATGGAACAGGCATCCGGTGTTTCGGCAGAAGAGTTGGCTGTGCTTCGACCTGGGTTGGAGAAGGTTCGCGAGAAGCTGTTTTTGGCTTCTACGCGCCACACGACGCTCGTGGAAGACATTGCATATTCATTACTTGGCATCTTCAATGCTTCGATCCCTGCTATATACGGCGAGGGCAATCGCGCGGTCGGTCGCTTCCTGGAGCATATTCTCACTGGTTCAGGTGATGTGACAGTTCTCGCCTGGAACGGACACGCAGGCGACTATAATAGTTGTCTGCCTGTTGACCTCGCGGTCTACAACCAAGTTGTTCCACCACATGTTCCACCACCCATCGAGACGGATGAGATGAATAGCACAATCATGGCATTGCGCGCATCCTTGTCCGACCTATCCCCCGCCACAATGCTGTACGCCCAGCTCCACAAGCTCCCCTCTCCATTTATGACCGCCAGTCGATTGCGCCTTGCTGGCATCGTTTTCCCCGTTACTGGACTTGTGCCTATCTCGGGATCAGATGCCAAACCCGGGATGCGTGCTTATCGTGCGACGAGCGCTGCGCTTGGGAACGTCGAGATCAACACCATGGACGACCTCTCTAGCGTGGAAGATCTTATTTTCGTCCATCCATGGATCAGCTTTCTCCTCGATCAAGAATTCTCGCGGCGTGCGGTTGGGTTAGATGATACGACGTGTGGACTACGCCTCGTCGCTGGTCTCAGACAGCCATTTGGTGCGCTGTTACTCGCACCGTTGTCGCGTGTGCAGTATAAAAGGGTGGCGACAGATAGCCTGATCATGGTCCGTATCCACGAGGAGACTGAGTTGACTGAATTGATTGGTGGGATTCGTACCGTCGACATACAATAGATGTATGGACATGGCATTGGATCTTTGACGACGTTCTACTATGTACTAGTAGGTCATACCCCGGGTACGTTAGTTACGTTCCTCCTTCCTGGCCTGTCTCTCGTTCTTCATGATTTCGATACGACCTAACTTTGTAATGTGGCCATTGTGCCTGAGTAGCCGTCCATGGTATGAGGGCTATACGAGTTCCGTAGAGGATCATGAGAGGTAGGCACCATATAAGGCACAGGGAACGACTCTCGTCGGCTCGGCATCAAGGAGCTCGTGGCGCGTCACAACTTGCCAGTCACCGTCGAAATGGATTCGAAGTTTTTGTTCGTGTCGCGCGGCATGGTCCACATGCGCCTTGGAGCCGATCTCACCCCATCGAATATCACCGGTGATTCGTACAGAAAGAGAACTTAAAAACGAAAAAAAAACTCAGGGACAGGAGAAAGGAGTCGCACCAAAACAGTCTCATTCAACAAACGAACCAAAAACAGGTCAAAGTCAATGGGTGGAGGAGCATTACCTTGCTCGGCAAGCCCCATTGTTCCGTGGAACCAACTTACAGTAACGGAATTCAGAGTCACATCTGGCATAATTGTAACCGAGAAAACATTTCTCCTGTGCCTCCAACACCCGTTGTCAGCAAGTCTGGCCGGGCGCCGTGGCAGCGGAGCTCGCACATGGAAACTCTGTAGAGCCGTGCCATGAAGGAAAAAGATATCCGAGAATGGGCAACGCACTATTGGTCTCCGGTGGTGAACACCGTGTTGGACGTTTGGCGCTCTCTTGTGGCCCTAGTGCGCACATCAGCGCTCATGACAGACTAGCACACGTGACATGACGGAGGATTCGGCAGGACGGATCTGGTGTTATTTTGCACAGAACTCCGTCTGAGTCCGTCATACTGTGCATTTCTCGTGCGTGTTAGCCTTTCAAAACGCATAACCCACGTGAGGCTTACAATATGACCGGCAATACCAGTAGCTCTAGGGAAAGATTAGTCGCCAGGATCAACTAAGCATTGTTTCTTCCACGAATGTATGTCAGCGTCAGGGCCATTCGCATCGATGCACGTCATATTTGGACGTTCGATCCCGCGATCTCAATCAAATCTGTTTTGCCTGGGAAGCGCATCCACGATTCGATCCTTGGGGAACCAATGAACCATCGCCACAATGTCGATGCCAGTTCTCCGTCACGGTTGACGGTCAGGGTTGGCGGTGAAAACTAGCGACCCTAACAGCCTGACAAACGACTAGGAGCATCAGCGCACATACCCATAAACCGGTCCAATCGGGAGCGAGGCATATAAAGAGACCCGACGCGCGTTGAAAATGGCCCGTTCGACGTGATCCGTGCAAGTTTCCTCCACGTGCATATGGCTTCCTGGACGCAAACGGAGGGGAAACCTGGGCAGCGAGTTTGGCAACGAAACCTCGGGGTCACGGAAGCTTGTTTCTACTGGGACAGCGTCTTCAATGGCACGACCGACACCGTCGTGCATGTCCACCTCCGAGCCACCCAACCCGACGACACACACATCCACTCACACGCCAACGTGCGCCGCGCGTGGTCTTCTGTCAAGCGTCGGTTTCCACTTTTGGCAGCAGAGGTCCATGAAGAAGGGCATGACGCACGCTTCGTCGTTCGCGAAGAAAACGTAGTGTCGTGGCACGAGGACGACGTTACGTGCGGCACGGTGTCGTCATTCCATGCTGCAGATCAGTTCGTCACGGATGTCCTCGATGGTTCACCGCCGCTTTCGTCGAGACGACTCGCGCGTGTATATGTGCTTCGGCGCACGGATCGACTGGACCATTTCCATGTGGTGCTCGTGGTCGCGCATTGTATCACGGATGGATGTTCGACGAGTACGATCCTCCGCACGTTCTTTCAGACGCTAGTGTCTTTGTATGACCCTGCCCCTCTCTCGATTTCAACAAGACTGCAAATGTGTCTTTCCCTGGAGAGTCGGTTGCGTTTCGAAGGCTTACCTCTTCCTAGACAGAGATGGAGGTGGGCGATTGCTTATGCTTTGCATGCTGTCCGACTTGGTCGGTTCAAGGTATTTTGTACACCGGGTGTACACTGCACGAAGTTGTATTGATGACATGATCTAGGGTGGTCACACTATCCCAGCCAAATTCACCACCGCCACGCAACACATCCCCGCAAAGTCACGTATCCAACTCTTCACCCTGTCCCGCGCCTTTTCCAATGAGGTTCTCTCCAACTGCAGACGCTATGGTATCACGTTGACGTGCGCTTCCTACGCTCTCAGCCAAGTAGTGTTGTCGCGTTTGGTCTGCCGACGGTACCTTAAAGGGGAAATACTAGATGCAGAGTGGGAATTTCGGATGCGCGAACCCATGTTCTTCAATGGACCACTTAATATACGTCCCTACCTGGACAAAGACTGGTTCCAACAGGGCGGGTCAGGAGAAGTCGGTCTCAACGCCAGCTTCGCTCAATATATGCTCCCATTCATGCCCCTCGGTCGCATGCATAGCAGGGACGATGTACAGGATCTCGAATTTGTGGATGGCGCGCCGCACTTTCCAGAGTTGATGTCCTTTGAACGGTTCCTTCATCGATGTGAGGTCGTGAGAACGCAAGTCGAGAAGTTGTTCAACCATCCTCGATTTGTGGACATATGTACCACTGGGTACCGCTTTAGGCTGCCAATCCGCCAGGGAACTGCGGAAGCCTGGCGGGCCGCAGGTGAATGTGTCACTGAAGATACAGAACTGGAACGGCATACCAGCTCTAGTCCTATTCCTGTACCTTCTCTGGGACCAATCATGACCCAGGATGGGTCGAGCATGGGAGATGTACGTCTCGTGGATCGTCTATTTCGGAACAATTGAGGGCTGATGGGATGTAACGCAGATGGATGTGATGATGCCGCTCGACTACCCCCTTCCAGCAAGCCACCCGCTTTCGCCTCTCTCGCAGCTGGCACATCCACATCGTGCGGGATACGACGTCCAGCCCATCCCAGATAGTGTCGTGCAGGAATATGGGACCCCACGATTGCACGTGGAGTATTGGCGGACGCATATGCATTTGCGTCCGGCAGAGCTGTATCTCGGATCGTGGTCCGTGCAGGGACAGCTGCAGTTCTTTATGTTTTACGACGAGCACGTGTTTGATGCTGAGGTTGTGGAGGAGTGGTTAGGCGAGTTCAGGGAGGCCATCAGGTGGTACTTGGGTGAGCCTCGAAACAGGGGACGAAGAGAAAACAGTGTGGTTCCTACTGCGAAGCTTTGATCGTCGGCATAGTTGGTCGATAGGAAGCATCGGAGTCAGAGGCAGTGGATAAGGCCATCTATTTGGCTACACTACTATGTATCGTCTTTTCGAATAGTTCGAGGCTAGCCATGGCCAGAGCGCATCCTTACGCTTGTTCATGTCCGTGTGCATTACTTTTATCTGTCATTTGTATGGAAAGCTAATGCATCGTGCTTACATGACCTGTCACAGTGTGTATAGATAAACTCACTTCAAGCTTTGATGGCACTCAAACCTGGTTTGGGTGACACCACTTCCATATGCCGGATGGGTTATGATACATGATGTTCGCGTGTTAACGTCCGTGGACTTTGGACGAATCCCCTGTGTATACGCTTCAAACTAACTTCTTTAGGCTCATATTTGGTCGAACGACGGATCCGTCAATCCAGGATCGTGATCTGTGCTGGGACAGCTGCAGTTCTTTATGTGTTATGAAGAGCGCGTAGTTAATGCTGAGGGAGACAATCAGGTGATACTTGGATGAACGTCGTGGCGGGAGACGGAGGCAAATAGTGCGGTCCCTACTGAGAAACCATGAATGTTAGCATCTGATATCGTCACTAGTCGACAGAAACATCGGAGTCGGAGGTGGATAAGGTGACTACTGCATTACCTTGCAACACCCATGACATGATCCATCTACCTTGTCAATAGTACCACTCAAGGGACAGCATCTGCCGTGTCCTGATTTACCTTGACAGCCACTTTTAATTATTCGCAAAGCTGCGCATCCATCTGACAGACAAACTCGCTGCGCGCCAAAATGCATGATAGATATGTGAACAAGCTCACCTTGATAGTACCCAAGTTTTGCTCAACAAGAACGGCATATCGAGCGGCAAGGTTTGCCTCACATACAGCTTCGTACATGGCGGTGTCGTACCACGCAGGTCGCGCAGGCACCTTGATCGAGAAACGGTTCCTCAGGGGGAACACAGCCTGCATAAAAAAGCGCCAAGGACACGATCTATTTCGGTTAGAGACGTGTGTGTGTAATGCAGCCAAGGTACGCGGACAACTCGTTCGTCGTACCTTTTCCCATCCTCTACCACGTAGCGTCGCCCATGTTCCCATTGTCGACAATGATTGGTGCGTCATCGCCAGATGGAGTCGTGTTTGAGCTGACCGCTGGGCAAGCGCGTTCCCAACCTGTCGAAATGAACGTCATTGGACCATCGTGGGCGATTCTATTCTCAGCAAATGGCGAGTGCGAGACGCCAAATCAAAGTGGTAAAGATGGAAACAGGCAACGTCGAGTGATTGGTCCTTGTCGGACTTTCACCCGCGTCGCGCCAGACAGTGAGCGAGGCGCCCCGGAGATGCCGCATCAGATGGCCTACGACACGATGAAGCTAGACTCACGTTCATGCCAAGATATCACGTTCGTCCCGTGGAGCAGAATGTCTCGTATCGAGGGACGGAGATGAAGTAGAAGATGGACCAGATGCTGTGCGGGACGCCCAGTTTTGTCTTGCATTCGTGAAGTAGACACGCATGGTGTTGTTCGCAGCATCTCACGAAACGAGCATTGGGCGTGTCTGCCCAGCACGAGGTGTTCGTGATGCCCGGCAGCTTTACAGAAGAACTCGATGGGCGCACCAACAAGCACGGAAAACACGTGTCTATATTAGGTCGGGAGAGCAACCCGAGTAAGAGGCATATGGACCACAGTTTTTTTCCGTTCATTCCCCTAGGAATCGCTGTTGCTGTGCTGTGATAACCACGTCTTTAACTCCATGAGATGAAGGCACATCGATTATGATGCTGATTGTTCAAACTCCGGAATGGCATCTTGACCTACCAATATTGATACAGTATCCATGATTACATCACGAGTTATATGGGCGTTGATGTTTTCATCAAATGGCGAGACCCCTTGTGGCTGGCGACAAATAAATCACAATAACTGTATCGAAGGGTGGCAGATGGACCGTCTGGGTGACGAACTTTGACAAAGGGAGGGTGGCACGGTCTTTTCATACTCTGAGTAGCCCTTCAGAATCAACAAGGTCTCGACGCGTCATTGCATCGAATCACAAAACAGCCTCTGTATGGGACATCGCGACTATTGGGTACCCACCGCGAGACATTCGCCACAGGGCGACCGCATCGTGAGAGCGGCGAGGAACTTGTCTGCGAACGAGGGTGGGTTGCCAGTGGACATACCCATCCAAGTCCTCGCGCGTGCACCACGACAGTGCCCATCTCCTCTGGCCCTTCCTTGTCATACCCGACGATAAACGGAAGCAAATCGACGCCTCCAAAGGGCCCGTCATCTCCGAATGGCCCATTCCCCACCGACTCGGACGTGGTGTGTCGTCCATCGCACGTACTTTTTCTCGAGGTATGGGTTCAATCGTACGCTCACCAGATGGATGGACGGTTTATCGCCATTGGTGCAAAGCACCATCCACGATCTATCCCATATCAGCGGATATGATCTGCTCGGGACAGATGTGTATCTATGTTTCTGTTATCGTCCATATCCGTCACACGTTGATCGTTGGCGTCTCACATACATATCCAATGGTCACGAAAATGAATCGCCGAGAGCTGGCTTAGATGAAACCGCATAGCGCCAGGATTCGACGACGATCAGCTCGGATTATCGCGAGCCAAGGTGCTCGATGGATCCGGTCGATCCTTGTCACGTCAACGTCAACGTCAATGCCAACGCCAACGCCGATCAACACCCATGACATGCACAGGAGACAGCGTGATCGGACGTCCTTGACAGCACGACTTCATAATGCGGCTACTACAAACAATTTCCACCTTCCAGAGCATCGCACGCCCTGACGAGCGCACCAAGAACAAAGGAATCAACTAACACAGTTTTCGTCCAAGGAGGACGCGAAACGCGAGGCATATACGGTAGCATAAGTGATCAAACCCGTTCTATCTCACCTAAACCGGAAAGGGGAGGGGGGAGGGCCATAACGGAATGTATCGTATGTTGGAGCATTTTAAGCAACACGTCCATGAGCTAAAGCAATATTCAATCTCGTCATAAACGTTTGCAATTAACGAAGAGGGGTGAGGGGTCATTTATACTGCGAGACGGACAGCGAGAGAACAAGAGGGGAACCTAGCGTAAACAGTCCGGTTCAGTTGACGATCAAACTCGAACGCGCGCTGTAGAACGTCGCACCCGAGGTAGACACGGTGGACATACTGTCCTGGCTCGTCTGTCTCCCGGCTGCTTCATGCGTCTTCCGGAACACGCTGACGTGGGTCTTGACAAACTTGCAGTCCGAGCAGGCGGTCGTCGTCGGCGAAACGATGTCATATTCATCCTCTGGGACGTCCACCTCGTCGAACCACCCATAGACGTGCCAACCTGATGCTCGCTTGCCACGACCACCCGCCAAATCCAATCCACCCACATGCGGTCCCAAACTCGCAGGCGACGCAGGTCTCTCCTCGGGTAATGGTGCACTCTCCTCCGAGTCCAGCGGAAGAACGTCAGAGGAGGGCGAGGGCCATGTGGGAGATGGACTTGGTGTAGGCAATTGTGCCATGGGCAGCGTCTCGACCGTCTCGACCGTGTCAGCGAGCGTGCACTCGCTACTGTGTCTCTCGGTGGAATCGGCGATCGGAGTGCCGACACGCACCTTGAGCGGCATGCACAGCGTCCAATCTTCGCCCTGAACTTCTTCCAGGCTCTGCTTCGGTTTCAGTTGTGGCGTCATCAACGGCGAGGGTAGAATCTGTTGCCCAGGCACGTCTGTACAGAATGGGAGCGACAAGGTCCAATCTGGGGATGTCATTGGTACCTTTGAGTCTCTGCGCGACAACACGGGGGCAGAATGACGCCGTTCACGAAGAGAGAGCAATATTTCAGAACTTTGCATGGGAGCGATCGCAGGACCAGAGCCAGAGAAGATGATGGGATGGCTAAAGGTGGCCGCACTCGACTTCCGTCTGGGTTTAACGGATGGGATAGTTTCCACGTTCGCGTCCGCGTGAATCTGGACGCGTTTCGGACCAAGCGACACGTTCGATTTGGATCTCGAGCCAAGCAAAAGTATGCTCTTAGTACGGCGAACCTGGACGTTGTCCGCGGCTTCGATGACGCCGATGCTCACCGGCCTCTTTAGTTCCTTGGATCGCCTCAACTCCGCCTTCGACGGTGAGACAGGGTGTGGTGTTTTACCGGCAAGCGACTTTAGCGACCTGGTTGGCGATGCAGGCGGACTAGGGAGGACCGCACGAACACTGTTGACCCAACTCAGTCGCGAGGGTAAACGCAAACCCCCTGGGGGAGAAGGAGGTAGTGCAGTGCCGGGATTCGTCGGTGCTCCGGTGATGGTTGAACGGGGAGGAGACGAAACAGCCGAATGTGGGCTCGTGTTCATGGCCATTTTGCTCAGAAGAGGTGGGAGAGGGGGAACTGGAGGGACGGATGATGGTACAGCAGGCAGAGGCCCCGTTGGCGGTGGTCGAGGCAGTGGCGGCGGAGTTAGTGACCGAGACATGGCTCGCTTACGCTGCCGCGGGGAAAGACCCATAGGCAGAGTGGGTTCCAAATTCGAAGGAGGGGCAATGCCTGGAAACGATGCGGGAATGCGTACGCTGGATGGGATAGGAGGCACAGGCGGCGAAGTGCCTGATTCTGGCAGCCTCTTCATCGTTGGGAACGTGGGAGATAAACTCCGCGCTACAGGGGACATCGGGGGCGAGGTGGAGCACAGGGAAACTGAGGACTCGGTCTCGGAAGGAGCGTGCGGCGTTACACCAATTGCAGGACGCAGGACAAGAATATCTATATTGTGTGGTGGTACGAGCGAAAGACCGTATAGCCGCCTCTTCCGCACAAGTACATTGTCTTGAATACCGGCGGGGGGCGGCGCCGATGAACCAAATGTCGAAGCGCGGGGAGTGGGGTCTTCGTCCAAGCTCTCGGGTTCGCTATTAGCAACCGAGCGTGATGCCTCGGTATCCTCGAAGGAAGCTCGAATTTCCCTTCTTTGGCTAGATGTGTCCGCGGCAGATTCGATTGTGGTGGCAGACCCATTACCAAATATGGCATCCAACGGAGGTTCACCGGCGCTTGGGGCAGTAATCATGAGAGGGGATGAGCTTGAAACATTGGGTTCGTGGCAATTCCCGGCCGGTTCGTCAGAGTCCCGCGACGCAACTTGGAAAAGCCGCTCATGTACAGGGACTATGGAACCGAGGCTCGACGTGGAGGCTGTGGCGAGTGACGAGACCGAGTATACACGTGATAGAACGTCAGGGTCGTCGACTTCCTGCTAAAAATGAGTAAACAGACGGAAAAACATGGGTGGGTGGAGAGCGCTCACAGTGAGATGGTCCTCGTCCTTGACAGGACGGTTCCTTCTGGGAGAGCGGGAGAAGGGCCAGCCGATCATCTTACGCGGTGCTTCGGAAAGGTTCTCCGGAGAACCGTGTGGGGGATCCTTGTGCTGGTCAGGCGTGGGTGTGGGACGAGAAAAGATGCGCTGGAAGGAAGACGCCCTGAGATGTGATTTTTGGGGAGGCTCAGAAAAGACAGCAGTATTATCAACGAGTGACTGTGGGGCGGTGTTAGCGATGTCTAGAGACTCGCTGACCAGATGGCTGAACTCCTTCACGGAAAGGGTGAGCTTCCGAGTTCTGGTCATGGAAGAGAATGGAGGAAGGTGGGAACGGAGAAAAGTGACAATGGGAATCCAGGCAAGTCCCCAACCTGGCAAGCGAGGGTAGGGTCGACTCGCCTTTATCCCAAACCGGTGTTGTGTATTTTGTTACTTTTCAGAAGCATTACAGCACTGGTGCCTGCACGCCACGCAAAACTCCGGGAGTTGTGACAGCATGGACCCCCCGGGAACCGCTTCGCTCAGTTACTGGAAGTTTCCGTGTCCCGTTCTGGAACATTCTCCGCCATATTTCCCGCCACCCGGATCCGTTATAAGGACTGGCGGGCGCCGTCCCCAATCACTACCCCATCCCCCACGCCCCATGCCCACCCCACCCATTTTTGCCCTCCGTCATCATCGGTATCGTCAGCGCACCTTCGGCTTCGCCGTGCGCGTGACGTGCCTATCCCGCTTCCAACTTCGCCTTTCTCGCAGCAGCGTTGCCTCTGCCGCTGTCGTTGGCGAGCATGCTCTTCCTCGCACGTGTAGTGAGTACCCTGCCTTTGTGTCCCCTCGTTCTGATGTCACTTAGTTTCTTCATCTTCGTCTTCGTGTGTGTAGCGCCGTGCTTATGTAGTCGGTGAGTATCATACCTTTGCGTCTATCCTTTGTTCCCTTTGTTTCTTCTACTTGTATGCAAACTAGTTCATTGTTGAATGTCCTCGTTACGTCTACCCATTCTAACTACATCCTTAGTTCTCTCCAAGTGCCCCAGCAAGTGAGCTATACCCTGATATTTGCGCCACAGTCTGACCTTGGTGTATGGTAGGTTTGTCGTTCGAAGTATAGTTTGGGGTGCCTGTGAATGATTGATAGTCTGTAATATGTAGTTCTGGCGTAAGGGCGTTCGCGAGAGTGCTATATGTCGAGATCACATTAGGTTGGTGTTGGTGTAAGGTAGATGCCAGAGGGGCATCATATGACACGGAGGGTAAGTGCTGTTGCATGTATGCGTTTATGCTGTATGTGGCAAGCTGATTGAGATTAGGTTGGGTTGTGGGTTGTGGTATGTATTCGTTGGTGCTGTATGTAGCAAGCTGATTGATGCCAGGTTGAATGGTATGGGGTGTCGTGTGTGAGAAGGTTCCATCTTGTGTGGAAGGTAAGTTGTTGGTTGTGCTATGAGTTCGCGTCCCCTGGGTGAACTGAGGCTGTAGAATAGATGTAACCTGCCCTTCGTGAATGGTTGGTAATGATGACTGCCCTCTTTGGTGTTGTCGGCGTTGGGATGATGCTAATGGTAGGTCATTGTCATACTCTGAAAAAATGAATTGACTGACTAACCAAGGCGTTTGACAGAACGTGATATGCGCTCTTTGTGTGTCGACATCTTGTCTCGAAATTGAATGCCATATCTTGTTTTCACAGACAAGCTAGCGATAACACGTTCATCATAGTCCTGCCCATGCATTGTAACATTGAGAGCACTTCTATGCTCGAGACGAGACTTCTTGGATGCCAGGAGGTACTCATGAAAAGACACAATGTCTGGAGAGCAAGGTTTGGGACAAGGATCATGCTGAGTGAGCAAAGTAGTGCGCTGAATAGCATAGAACTAGCTAAGGGACAAGAGCGACTACCAAACTAATTGATATAGTACAATTGAGGCGGAGTCAGAATGGGAAGTAAATAAAGGTAAACAAGGATCTACCCGCGCTTGGACCAAGACAACAAAGACAACGAATATTAGCTAAGTGAGAAAGTTGGAATTGAACCGACAAGACTAAGAGCTTAGCTATCAATGAAGAGATCAGAATACGCAACACTGTAAGAGAAGTGTTGTAGGAGGGATTAGTCCAAGTACAAGACAGTTTAGAAAAGAGGGGTCAAGAGAACGTTGTCTGCATAGAATATGGCGAGGAAAGAGTCATAAGAGGTGTAAGCGAAGGGGAACGCGTGGTTATGACAGAAGGAAATAATGAATGTATCTCGATGTACAAGGAAAATTGTAACATGCATCACGCCCCCAAGGAGAGATAGGTTTGTGCCGTCGCGATTGATATTCCGATGTGCTTGCTCATTACCATTTGTTGTTGTTGGACATGCTCTCCAGAAGTCAGCGGGCATAAGGCTTCTTGGAAAGTACAAAGCAGGGATTGGAAATATGCTATCATCCTTATCTTTTAACCATGCTATGCATAGTAAGACATTTTGCTTTTTCACTTTTCAGATAGTGCTTACCACGTGCTTTGTTCCCGCCGTTGCGGATAATGCACAGCGTTTGCTTAAAGTCGGAGTGTTCCTCAAATGATGAAATGCTGAGCATTGCTCGGTATGCGTTATGAGACACTTTGGTTCGAAGCTTGTGTATATTTCGGCGGAAGTGGAAAGTACACAGCCGGAACATTCGGCGAAGGTGGTCGTATGGACTGAGATCACAAAGGCGGCAATCTGGTTCATATAGGCAATGTCCAGTGTTAAAGCGACATAGGGATACGCAAAATATTCCTAGCCCTATAATAATGTCAATTTTGTTAATTTGTTGATTATGAGTGCATTCTACCTAGTGCTTGTCCTTTGTGACCATCGGCAATAATTGATTGTATACCTCTACCATTCATATAATGGAATGATGGTTCGATACCTGTATCTTGTTGTGCAAAGTTGAAGATCCGAGAGAACATGATGTGGTGTGCTTCAGCTGAGTCATTGGTTGTAAAAGCACGAGCAACAACAATAGCTAAAAGAAATAGATTATGGCTTGTCCTGGATATGAAAGATGAAAACTAACAGCGCATGTGCTCGCTATCCCATGTCTCAATTTCAAATTCATTCCATTGGCCACTCACACGTTTGAATGACATGTCAATTGAAAGCTGTGTTGCATGCATGAGTCGAGTTGACATCTCTGCATTCATGCAAACAACAAGTTTAAAATCCCCTTTGATGAGAGAATGGGATTCTACACAGCGGATATAGCAGTGCTGCTGGTCCACAGTGCTGGAGGCTAGATATTGAACTGCTGCAAACAGATTAGACAGATAAGCATAGCAGTAATGCTAGCACTCACCTTCAAAGTCCATACCATATGGGAACCTTTCATTGCGTACCTTTTGAATGAACCGCCGCAGGTGATCCATATTTCCATATGATGGGTGGAGATCAGCAAGGGTTGGAGACCTCTCAGACTGCCATCCAAGTATATTGCATAAGCCCCGCATGAATCCAGTGTCAAGGAGAATGCGACGGGGTGTTGCATCTGCAAGTCGCCACTCCATGCTAAGTAGCAGCTTTTTCAATTCAGCCTCAAGCGGTGGAGGTGTATCAACAGGAGTAGGTGGTGCATGATCATGTGGGTTTCGACACACGACTATGACTCGTGGGCATGCAGCAAGGTCTAATGGCCGATAAATATAGAATTTGGTACTACAACCATCAACTAGGGCCTTCATATGTCCTCTAGCAAGGACACCATTAGAAGAACGGTGCCAGTGTGCTGCAATTAATTAAATCAGTGCCACACCAGCATAGTATATATTACATACGACAGACAGACATCCTAGACTCCATTGGTGCAGTGAACGTACATGGAGCCAGTGGTCCATATCCCTCACGCATTGCAGCAATTTCATGGTGCTTGATCACAGCAGCATCCTTGTTAAGCAGGGCAGAAAGATAGGCAATGTCGTATTCTTGAAGGTTGCGCATAATGAAATGACCGTGGTCACGGGAGGAACGATGCTCACATCTACCATAATCAACAACACAGACAATTGCGAGAGTAGTAGACCAACATACCTGATATAATGGCGATTGAACTGATCGCAATGCAACAGAAGCTTGCCTGCACACTTGCCAGCGTCTGCATGTTCATTAGCAGGACCTGAATTTGTAGGCCTGCCTAGGCGGCGGCATTTCGCTGGCCGAGCATCAGAAGTAGATGGTTGCTGCATGTGTAATGAGTCCACATCCACATCCGAGTCAGATTCTGGCTCTGGCTCTGTGACCTGCATTGCGGCATACTCAGGATTGGTCATGAACGAACACCCATGTTCAGACAATGAACAAAACAATGCAAAGGTCTTCAAGAAAATCTCAGCCCTCGCCGTTTGAACAACATATGCATTAGGGCATGGCATCATGGCATGTACCTGGCCCCGGGTTGTAAACGAGTGGGGAGTACTGACACCACCATCTCTGTTGTGAGCTGAGCATACCTTGAGACCGCGGCCTAAGCATATGAGTTACAGGATGCAACGTATGAGACAAAGGTACTTACAAGATGTGAGCAGGCGCTCGCTTTTGACCATAGTGCCCGTGTGGTCTTGTAGAAGACGACATCGGACTCCAAGCAACTTTCCATGTTTGCCACCTAATGAGTATTGAAAACACGACTTGGGGTCCACAAAATTATCCGGATCGACCGAAAACACATGCGCGATGCCTTGACCAGTCACTGCGCTGGTTTCCGGATATTCTACGATCGCATTTGGCTCATGGAAAACGATACGATTAGCACTCATTTTTGAGTTAATGCGGTGAACCTGCTTGCTGATCTCATCCTCAGTAAATGGACGCGATTGCAGCGGAATATAGCGAGAGCTGATGACAGCAGGTGATGGAGCAGATGGCTCGGAATATGGATTAGAAGGGGTTACTGAACGAGAGGATGCTTGTGAAGCAGAGCGGGATGCCAGTCGCAGATCAGGCTGATAAAAGGGAGACAAGGGAGAGGGCGAGCGGGAGGGCGAGCAAGAGGGTGAGCAAGAGGACGAGCGAGAGGACGAACGAGAAAACGAGCGAGAGGATGAACGAGAGAGTGAATGAGCCAGCGGGCGAGTAGATGAGACGAGGGCCTCAAAGTCAGTCAGCGAGAGACCAGCACCTTCAAGGAGCTGGCGCGCCTGCTCTGCGACAGCATGCAGGTGGCCAGGAGGATCCATAAGAGAACCTAGAGGTCAGAGATAACATGATACACCTTATATACTGACAAAAGGTGACTGTGAGTCATCAGCGTCCTCATCACACGACACATACAGAGCTACATAGATGTCAGATATTATGTTGTCTCATGGATGCTGGCGGCTGCCCGAATTCCCATGGCCAAGCCTATGCGGAGATTAAAAACATGTTTAAAAGTCAGTTTCCGTTGCTTCACTTCTTTCACCACAATTACCGTGTTGCCTCATTGCTGCCAACACCGGCAATGACCTTGCCGCTGTCTGCATGAGGAGCTTGTCGTCGACTGGTAAGCCTTATGTGCTAATGTACACCTTTGTTGTCGCTTGACATTGCTGATACTATTACTAGCGTTGATGTTTGATTACGAAGCACGATGCTGCATGTGTTCATTCTGAACTGCTATGTTTTGTCTCGTAATGTCCATCTTTGTCATTTGGCATACCTAATATTGACGCTCAACCATCAAGTGCGATGTTGCATGTTTGCCACCACTTATCTGAACGCTCGAAGGAATTATCACAGGTCGTTATGGTTTACCTGGTAACGTACGCTTTTGATAGCATTTAGCCTCACTAATCTTGTTTATAGCGATGATCCTTGGCTGTCCATCACCGTGTTACGCGGTTGGTGTTAGGCTACATGCAGCCATGGTAATGTGTCAGTGCTACTTCTTTCAGTTCTCCGGTTGCTAACCATGTTTGGTAGTCTGCTCCGCCCTATCACTATATTAAGTGCATGCAGGCAACAATGTTTGTTGTCTGTGGTGTAAAGGATTGACTAGGTGATTGGTAATGTACGCTTTTGTTTCGTATTACCCATGTCCGTCATGCTAACCATTGACCTTAGTACTTTGCCTGTTGAGTTGCGTATACAGGTTTAGTGCTCTCTATTTTAGACCTGCCGAGTGATCTTTTGTTGCTTCGTGAGGCTGGCCTTTGTACGTTGTGATACAGGCATCGATGGAACGACATGTAATTGATCACATGTAAAACATCTTTTTCAGCATGTTCCTATGCGGTCCCTGGAAGTTTCGGGTGCACACCATGTGAGATTGAAATTCTGAACCAAGACTATCTATGATAATTTACAGTATATGGCGGTGCATTTGTACATTTGTTCTGACCATTTTTTTTTTTAGTAACCGCATTTTTGGTTTAGCTCGCCATGCTTGTTTATCCTGCCATGTTTTCTGCTTATCTCGCTGCTTTTTTTTTTTGGAGCGACCGCATTCTCTTTCGAGTACAGTCCACACATGCGCATTGTTAAGGACCCATGCCATAGCACACTTTTTAGTTTTTAATGTAACTACTAAGTATGAACAATAACATAGTAACTAAGTGTGAGGTGACTGAGGAGACGGGCGAAGTCAGCGTGTTCCTTTGTCGCGACTGCTGGACTCGTTCAAGAGATTGAGCCCAGGCATCAAGCCGTACTTCTTCAGCCAGAATATGGAGGCAAAGGACCCAGAGAAGAAACCTTCCACAGCCGCGGAGGCAATGAGATGCTCCGCAAACGTTGATCGTTGGTTGAAAAACCAGAGGGCCCCGTCGGCTTTGCACTTGATGCAAGGAATTATGTCAATATACTCATCCAACCAAGTAAAAAGAAGGGAGTACAGTGTTTTAGCAAGGTCGTCCCGGTTATCAGAGGCACTGTCGGGGTTGAGGAAGATAGTGCAGAGCTCCTTCTTGACAAGCTTCGTCTTGTATGCGAGCGAGTTCTTGAGCGCCGAAGGCTGAATGCCAAGGAATTCAGCAACGATACGAAGGACTTCCATGTTGTGGACGACAGTGGCGTCTATATCACGACCGCGATCAAACGTGAACTTGAGGTTGCCAAGCTGGAGGATGGTGGCAGGCTGAACGCCAAGGAATTCGGCAACGATATGAAGGACTTCGACGTTGCAGACGACAGCAGCATCCACATCACGACCGCAATCTCGAGGTTGCCAAGGTGGAAGATGGCAGCAATGAGCTGGCAGGTTTGGGCGACATAGGGCTTAGAGAGACCGGTGGACTTGAGAGCAAGCTTGAGTTGCATGAAGCGATTAGCATTGTCGTCACCATCCAACACCTGAATGAAGAGAAGTTCCTACACGACCAAGATGAGTCACATCAGATTGAGCTGCCCCAACACACCGCTCACATCACTCAAGTCGGCCATTTTATCTTCAAACTCTGGCTTCGTTCAGTCGCGGAATGCTTTACCATACTCTGACAGGAGTTTCCCAGTTTACAGAACTCTATATGAATGAGTAACACTTTGTCGTCTTCCCAGCTATCAATATACGCAAGCACATTCGGATGTCGACCCCCTTCAGCAGCCATACCTTGACAGAGATGCTGCAATATGTCAGCCTCTTCCTGTAGACGCAGCCTGCCAAAACAAAGCATTAATCTTACGGACATAGCAATCAACATGGCAGCACAAACCAGCGGCGGGGTCCGCTAAATGGCTTAGATCGCTTGACAGCCCAGACACCGTCCAACATTCCATTCTTGGATCAAACCTTGAACACGTTGTCAAATTCACCACTGTCAATTTTATTAATCTCCACAAACTCCATATCAAAGCAACCCAGCTTACCAGTCATCACAGGGTGGAGGGATGAGACAAGAGGACGCTGTGACGCTGCGCCAGGCACTGGCTACCGCATGAGCATAGGCAACTGTACCATTATCATAGAACTATTTGACGACGATTGAGACCAAACAGAAGACAAGGTCAACACATACCATAGTTGGACTCAATATGAAGGGCGAAAGCAGCAAAGGCAGAGGCAGCGAGGACAGTGAGAACGAAGACAGCAAGAACGGCAGCAAGGGCAAGGGCGACAAGGACAAAAGCAGTGAGGGCAACAAGAATGAAGGTGGCAAGGGCAGCAATGACGATGAGGGCGAAGACGGCAAAAGAGGTGAGGGCAGAAAGGATGAAGGCGAGGGCAGCGAGGACAAGGGCGAGGTGGCGAGGACGAGGGCAGCAATGGTGGCGATGGCGAGGATGGCGAGGGCGGCGAGGGCGGCGATGGCGGTGATGGTGGTGATGACAAGGATGGCGAGGGCGGCGAGGGCGAGACCGGCGATGGCAGCAACAAGGGAGCAGTGGGGACGAGGGTCCAAGCGTGGCGGTATATATGATCTAAGATCAAAATTTTAGCCGAGAGGTATTTGGGGTCCCATGTGATTCAGAGCTTCTTGTCATTTTAGCCGCACCCGGCGTCTTGTACGTGATGCCTAATTATCCGTGGGAATAGTAACAAGATACCACAGACTGGCGGCGCTGACATGTGTGCAGTTTACATATCGTCAAATGACTCCAAATGAACATGACCCGTTCCAGAATAGGTAACCCCGGTGTCGTCAGGGTAAGACTTAGGTTTGGTCGAGTGTCAAATATATAT
>JBBPKJ010000371.1:0-27502 GCA_038089195.1 Brasilioporus rufonigricans
GAAGAAGAAGAAAGAGAAAAAGATATAGATGGAAGTAACAGAGGAGGAGAAGGATGGAACCATGGAGGTGGCAGTGCAGACAGTGAAGGAAGTGGAGGGCAGAGAGGAGGACAGAGCAGAGGACAGAGGTGTGGAGGAGATGAAAATGGAGGAGTAGATACAGTACATAGAAAACTTTTTGGTTTTTTTTTTCTTTTTAATATCTTTTTAATGATTTGTCTTTTTCTTTTTCTTTTGTCTTTGTCTTTGTTTTATGATCTTTTTGACTCAATGTTAGAATAAAGTGAATGGAAACAGATAGGAAATGGAGTAAGCAGAGAAACATGAGAGCATGATCAAGAAGGAATGGAGGGCAAGAGAACAGAGGGATGGAGTACCCTGGAGTTGGGATCAGAGGTATGGAAGTAAGAAACAGGGAGAAGAAAAGATAAACTGAAAGTCTGAGGGGCTGAGGTGCTCAGAGGAGCATCAGAGGAGTGGACATGGTGGTGCTCCTCCATTAGGGCTGAGCCCTCAAGGCCCTGGTTCTTGTAGATACAACTGAGGGAAATGGAATGGCAACCCCAGGGGGCACCAGAAGTAAAGTGAAAAGAATATAAAAGGAGGGCAGAAGGGATCAAAAATATAGCAGAGATGTTTTTTTTTGTTTTTTATTTTATTTTTCTGATTTTCTTTTGAAATTTTTATGCTCTTTTTATGACAGTGTATGATTTTTTAATGATTTTTCAAGGAGAATTGGAGAGGAAAACAAAGGGAAACATGCCAAAGGAAGGAAATGGCAGGAGATAGAGGTAAACAAAGGTTGTAACAGAAGTGACCAGAGTGAAGTGGAAGAACAAGATATAAAGGGAATGGAATGAATGGAGGTGACCAGAGTCAAAATATCAGAAGACAAAAAGTGAAAAGACCAGTGCCAGGAAGGCAGCAGAGTTAAAGGGACAATTGTCAGACCAGTCCTTGTAGTAGGAAAGATATTTGGATGAAACTGGACAGAGGTCTGCAAGATTGGACTTGGAAGGTCCAAGACCTTGGGCAAATCTGGATATACTCCCAGGATTGTATCTCTGGAATAGAGTCCTGGAGTGTGGAGGTTTTTGGCATCCAATCTGTAAGAGCATTAGACAAAATGCTGCTACTTAATACCAAGTTGATCAATGGATCATTATATGGCAAGCAGTGATGTCCTGAGTGAAACAAATGTCAGTGGACTCAAAAGGAGGTCAGCATGAAAGCCTGGAGGTGGATTGCCTGACAGGAGAAGGAAAATGGAGGTGATCCAGAGAGGACCAGAGCCCATCAGAGATGTTGGTCCTGACAAAAGACAGCAGCCACGAGAGAGATAGAGGAGAGAAAAACACAGACAGAACAGAAGCAACAGCAGGAAACAGAGAGAGGAATAGATGCATCTGAGAGTGCTCCTGAAGGGGAGCCTGGACAAGGGCAATGTATTTTCCAGGTCTGGAAAACAAAATGGGGTGTAAAAGAGTGGATGTATCTGAGGGTGCTCCAGAATGGAGCCTGGACAAGGGCAACACAGGTCCCAGGTCTGGAAACAGAAACAAAGGGTGGTCCAGAATAGACTGGAAAAACAGAAACAAAGAATAAAGAATGGATACATCTGGGATTGCTCCTGAATAGAGCTCAGAAAAGGGCAATGCAACTCCCAGGTCCAAAAAACAAAATAAAATAGAGGTGAAAATAAATGCCTCAGGATGAGGTGGAGCCTGAGCTCAGAGTGACTAGAATGGCAGCTACTGCACAAGCCTTAGCAGCTCTGGAGGTAGGCTTGGAACACTTGTTAGCAGAGTGCCCAGGTCAGCTGCAGAATAAGCAGAAGTTGTTTGTCAACCAGTGATTGTGCTCCTCAGGGAGGAGTTTACCATCATTCCCCAGTATTGGAATAGACAAAGAGACAGGAAAAAAAAAAGAGGACCTAAAGAGGGCCCATTACCATGATGTCTGGACTAGCTGGAGTTGGCAGAAGAGGGAATGGAATTACTGTAGGACTTGGGATCCTCAGGTGCAAAGGAGTTAGAGGCAGATGTTGAAGGTTGAGGGAGGTCAGAGGTTCCAAGAGACAACTTGCACTGATCTTGATGGTGACTGGGGATGGAATCAAAGGCCTGGCTTGCACAGGAGATCTCTTCCTGGCACTTCCAATAACAATGGTCAATCTGTTGGGCAAGCACACAGAGTTCATAGAGATTGTCCAGCTTGCCTTGGTGGAACATTTTATCTTTGATGTGGTCTGGAAGATCATTGTAGAAACTCTGGCAGAGTGTGCCAGAGCTCCACTCATGGACTTGGGACATAAGGCAGTTCTATTTGATGATGTAACCAGAGATGTGGTCAGTAGGCTGCATTGACAGATCCTCACACTGAGTCTTTGCATCTGTAACTGGATCATAGGATCTGAAGTTAGATTGCAACTTGAAAAGAAAAACTTTCCAATCAGACATCCAGGGTGACCAAAGTTCCAGAGATTCATCTCCAAGCAAATCTGGCTTGAAGTACTCCAGGACAGTGCCCTTGAGATATGATTGGGCAAATATTACCTTAGACTGGTCCTTTTGGAAGGACTTTGAATTGGCCTAAAAGGCCAGTTTGCATTGGATAATAAAAAAAACAGAGTTTTCTTGGGTTGAGCCCATCAAAGGGTTCAGGCTCACAGACTTTTGTTTTTGGGGTTTCAGAGCACTTCTGGCAGCATGTAGACTGCTGGGACATTTGGCTTATTGCATCAGCAAGGTGTGCAAATGCCTGGAATTCTGGCAGCACATTGCCTGCTGCTCCAAAGGGAGGTGTACTGAAGTCACTATTGTGGTCTTTGTCATGAATGGAGGAACTGGAAGGGTCAGAGGGAGGTGAGTCATTACTGTCATTACCATTTCCTCTGGAGGCTGGAGATGGAGGGCCTCTGGACCTCCTAGAAGTGGAGAGGATGGAATGGTTGGCAGAAGAGAAAGAGGCAGAGTTACTGGGTCTAGTGAACAGGCTGTGGAACTCACTGGAAATGGTGTGAGAGCTGCCAAAGGCAGATTACAGAACCTCTTCATGACTATGAAGGTTAGGATGGAAGGATATAATAGGAAGAAAGAAAGGAGCTAGAAAGGTCAGATTGTAACAACGAGGTCACACTTCTGTGCTCCTGATCTATGTTTTCTTGACTTTGGGAGGTACTCACAAAGAGACTCAATGTCTAAAGAGAGGGACTTCATATGAGAGGAGGAAGCAAAGTAGTGAGGTCTAGTGAGTTCTTATTGTACAATTGAAGTGGAGAAATATCATGTGATTTCCTCAAGATTCTATATCTTAAATCAAAAGTGAAAAAACCATTGTAATGGTGTTGTCATATTGAAATGACCATATCTCAGCCAGCCCTAAACCAAATCACATGATCCATGGACCAGCTTATAGCCATTGGCAAGTACTAACTTTTGTTCCACTAAACCTAAGTGAAATTCCCACACACACTAGCAGGACACTACATACTTTACATTTGAGGTTAATATTGCAATAGTTTTTGAAGTCACTATAAGTCACTTTCTACTCTTACTCTGATCTCCAACCTCCTACTCCATTATCTCCTCCTTACCTCCTATATAGAACCTTTTTTCATCCTCTATACCTTCTAAATATCAGGACATAGAATTGATCAAGGATGTAACACATATATAAGTCCTACACTGACATCCTCATTGAGTATCCCTCACCTCTCTGTCCCCACTCTTCTTTGTCAAACCTCCAGTCCATCTCCATATACTTATCCCTCTACTCTCCACTAGCCTCCATACCTTCAATCAGACTTGAGTCCAAAGGACCTAGACTTGACAATAGCCCCCAAAAATGTATATATATACATATATACCAATACTTCTTGTTTTCTTGTTTTCTTGTATCTCATACAGTGCTGCAATGTCACTATAAAGATTTCATCTGTCTTTGAGGGTCAGGGACTTGGCACTGGTGCACCACTACTCATTGGATTTACATGTATCATAACCAGAACTATTTAACAAGAGAGAGAAATAAGGTTAGGCTGAGTTTGAACTTTGGTAAGATCTGTCAGTAAACTACCTTATTCCTCTGGATAGGATTTCACTCCTCACACAAACAGCAGCTGTGTGGAGCTTGCTTAGGGGCCCAGTTCAGGAATAAATCCGAATCTGATAGTAAACAGGAAAAGAAAACTAAAATTACCAAAATCACAGGCTACCGTCTTCTATTACATGCAGATGCAAAGTGGAAATGATATGCTGTGCCTCCTTCAGATGGCGATTGACGGATTGAAACACTCGGAATCCGGATTCGAGGTGCAGAAACAAAGAGGTGCCAAAGCTATTAATTTGCTTGCACGAATGAGATATGAAGGGAATGAATCTGAAAGCATCCAACAAGGGAACATCCGATTGTAATTCTATGCGGTCGCGCGTTTAATCATCTGGGTGGGATGGTAGTGAGAGGGCAATGTCTTGATAAATACAAATCGATCTTACCTCACGGGCCCAGCGCATAGTCTTTTTCGTTTCTTTTGACATACCACGCTTGTTCCGTAGATCTGATGCTATCCATTCGGCAAGCAGGAGTTGCTTGAGCTCGCCGTTGGGGAAGCAGTCCGCGAGGTCACCTAAAAGGCCGAAACACATCTTGGCAGTAGCCTCTGACCAGTCCTCATCAGCACCCAGGCACCGTTGAACGAGCTCTAGGATATTTGACGAGTGAGAAAGTAATAAGGGGGCTGGAGAAGATGTCAATGAGGGAAGAATAAATGTACAAAGTGGCGACATGCCCTTGTCAGTGTTCTTGAATCCAGTAACAACGCCTGTGTAAGCTTCCAAAATTCCCTCACGCAATTGCGTCACGTAGTCAACTAAATCGAAATCAAGCTATTGGGCTATGGGGTAAGTGAACATAGTCAAGGACACGAATCAGCAAAGCTTACAGGGTTGGGTTGAAGAGCACCAGCCTGCCTCAGCACACCCATCGTGGTGTCGACATAGGGCTCAAAAGCGACACCGATCGCGAGTGCAATGTCGCCAAAGCACGACAGGATGGAAATCTTGACATTGCGGTTCAAAACATCGCTCTGGAGATTTTCCAGCAGGACATTCATGAATGCGGGGGCATACTGCACGCTCTGTTCACCCAATGCGCGTGAGATATCACCAATGATGCCAACGGCAACCATGCATAATTGGGTATCTTCGTGCGACTTGAGAGCAGTATATAGGTATGGCAGGAACGCCTGGATATATGGGGAAAAGCCGCCCTCGAGGGCTACACGGAAGAAGGGGATTAGGAAACTACACATTGATGAAGGTCGGACGGTACTTGCCAGATGCAAGTGACCCAACGACTAAGAACGCATCTTCGAGAACAGTTGATGTCTTCCCTGCTGCCTGGATGAGTTGCAGGACGATAGTCATGATGCGATCTGCCATGGGTTGAATACCGTCATTCAGGCGGCGAACGACACTCTACAAATCGTCGGCTAAAACCCCATGACGGCGGAAAGGGGTGGCTCACAATTACAACACTACATAAGTTGCTTTGTAGCTCATTCCAGTTGTTGCGGTCATCAACACCGACGATTTGGTTCTAAGACACCCGATAAGGCAATGTAGTTACAGAAATGATGCCACAAACCTGCATCCCCAGTAATTGCTCCATGCGAACGAGAATGGTGATCAGAGTGTTTTGAATGACTGTGATAACATCAGTACCCGCATGTGTGACATAGGAGGTGATAGCCTCGTAGGCTGAAGTTCGGAAATTGGCCTCGTTACTTGTCCTAAACAAAACCTTAAGAGTGATGAACACAACCTCAATCTAAATGCACTCACGTCTCTGTGATGCGAAGGAGAGCATTGACGATACCCTCGTAATATGGTGAAAGGTGGGCACTCTGCGAGGACTCATTTTCCTCTTCGAGGTATCCAAGCTGATCCGCAAGGTTCATCAAAGCCCAGCAGCAGTTGGTCACGATCCGAGGATTATCCTGCAGGCCAGTCACGAGTGCGGAGATCATAGGATGTAGGTGAACATCGGGTTTGATGGTCGTGATCAGCAAATCACAGATACGTCCGAGGGTCCATGCAGTCGTGTCCTTGACATGTATGTTGGAGTCATTCATCATTCCGATCAAAAGAGGGAGAGCCTGGTTCACGAGAGGCATGAGTACATTGGGATCGGGACCATCGAGGATAGAGCCAAATGCCATGACGGCGGCCTCGCGTTGATGCCAATCTTGCGACTTGATATGAGCCTCGATGAAAGGAATGACGGCTGGGACGATGGGATCCGTCACTGCCTGCGCCATGAAGCCCAGGCATGTGCCTGCAGACATGGAGATATTCCACTCGTCCTCGTCGGCGTCTTCTTCCTGACGCGTAAGGAGGGACAGGAGTACAGTGATCACTTCAGGCAACGCAATCTTGGCGAAAAACTTTGACTCGACCTCTGGTGGCTCGCCGTAGTCGGCAGCCTGGGGAATGAGATGAGCGACGCGACGGAAAACAGGAGAATGCGATCACCTCTCGCGCTTCGTGGGCAAGCTCGATCTCTTCTTCGCAAACCGTTGTCCAGAACTCGACAGCCTGCAATGCTACGCGCTCGTCATTATGCTTCATACCCATGACCGTGAGCTGGAAGTAAAGGGTCGGCACATAGGATCGCAAGTACTCGACGAGCCACACACCCCAAATAGCGCCTGCTCCATGTAGAATGCCATCTTGTCGTAATAAAGGGCCATTATCTTTACTAGACATTCGAACGCACCGACTTGGACGGCCACTGCGGGGTTCTGGGTGGCTTCGCACACGACTTGCATTATGTAGTTGCGCTCGCCCTGTCAAACACTCAGCTACATAAAAACAGGGTATTTCATATGGCACACCTCGCGCTCAAAATTCTCGCGGACGAACTCGAGGGAGTTGTACAATGCATGCACCGCGGCCAACTGGACATCCGAAGAAGGCTCGTCCTTGCGAGCGCCATGGATCACGGCAGTCAGGATTTCGTTTGATCGCAGACTCAATATCTCGGGTTTCTAGAGAGATGATGAGGCGATAACGCCATGATTGGGCAGACGACGCACAATCGACTCGCAGATGTAACCGATGGTCTGCAGCGTAGCGATCTTGAGATTCGTGTTGGCAGAGTTGTTCACGAAGCCGAGGAGTAACTCGACGAGATCCGGCCACTGATCGTGTGGCAGCTCTACTGTTGCAATGGCGGCAACGACCTGAGCGGCGAAAGAGCCCGCTTTAGCGACGGGGGAGGCGAGGGTGACGAGCGCTTCTTGTTTGATCTTGTTCTTGGCAACAGCGTCGAACGCCAGCCATCTGTTTGCGAACTCGGTTTGCCTTGCGGCCTCCTGGAGAAGAGACGTAAAGAGGCTTGAAGGGGACGGAGACGACGCGTTTACGTACACGGGCGGACAATGCGTTTTTGAGGGCAAGGGCTGCAGCGTTGCGGATGTGCAGCTGCGAGTTCTCGTTGGCGAGCTCGGCCGAGAGCATGGCCATATACGCTGGCTAGATCGGAAGCGTCAACGGGAGGCCCTGTCGTGCGAGCGGAGACGAGACGTACGTAGTTCTCTCTCGAGGCATTCTCGAGCTGCTGGGTGGCATTCTGACGCGTAGTCGCGTCTGTTCACGAAGGACAAGGTGAGCACGTCGGCCTGATCGCTATTTGGGACATGGAAACGAGTGGCGCACCGGGAGATAGGGAATTGGCTAGGAGTTCGCTTGCATTCATGATCAGGACTTGATGGTGCGTCGGGGTCGTCGTCGATGAGCGAGTAGACGGAGCGGTCTCTGGTCAAAGGCGGTCTGCGTTGGTCTTCTGTTCTTGTTTTTTTTTTTCTTCGTGATGGTTTCGTGGTGGGCGAGGAAGGTCAGAACGAGACGCGCGGCAAGCGGCCGTTCAAAATTCCTCGAGCGAGGCAACGACGTCAATCCACACCAGATCGTAGGTAATCGACACCTCTCTGACCCAACTTTCGTAGGTAATCCGAGCATCCGCAGCTTTTTGATCCATGGCAGATCGGGTATGTCCTCCCTTTCTCCTCCTACTCGCTCCCCATTCGCCCCCAGACCCGTGGTGCTGCACGAGGCGGTCGTGGCGCTCCTGCCCTCCGAGGCGCAAAACCACCCGCACTCAGTGCCGAGGCAAAGTAAGCGTTCCACCAACCACCGCCCATTCATGTTGATAAGACTCAAGTAAGAGCAAGCGTGAAGCCATCCTTGATCTCTCAAAATATGTCAACGAGAGGATACGAGTCAAGTTTACCGGCGGTCGTGAGGGTACGCCCCTTACGTCCTCCCTCCTCTCACGCGTGCTAACCTTCTCTTATAGTCAACGGCATCTTGAAGGGATACGATCAACTGCTCAACCTTGTGCTCGACGAGGTCAAGGAAGAATTCCAAGGTATCTAAATCTCCGCTCCGATCTTCGCGATCTGATGTCCTCCGCAACATCGCCAATCAGAACCCGAACCACATACACGCACGCTAGGGTTGGTCGTCTGTCGTGGACCAACTATCACGTTATTGAGCCCCGTCGATGGTTCTGAAGAGATTGCAAATCCTTTCATCGCACAAGAATGATAATCCTATTGCACACGCTTCCGAGCCCATAGGGATGCGAATGTTAGAGTAGTGGTACCATCTGCGTAGGTAGCAAACAACGACTCCAGCAATGTATTCAAACCCTTTCTCCTCGCTGTAGTAGTGGGATTACACCAAGTCGTTTCGAGCACAAGGGTTGTGTGAAAAGTTACAGTGCACGTGACATCGTGGCAGGCCACCCTTAAGCATGTCGTGCCCCTTGATTCCCAGCGCACCGACTATTACGCGCTCTGTATCTCGTCAAGGTAACTCATCTAGCCCTGCCTGTCCAGGACGAGCGACCATAAGCCACTCCGAGTCATCGTAGTGGCGTGACACTTCGCGGTGACCCCGCGAGGTTCACAGCTCCAGGAGTAGAGGGTATCGTGCGCGGCTGGCCCAGATTCATGGGTCTCGACCCCGACTGACTGCCTAATTTGACAGGTATGTGCATCAGCGGCTGAGGTGATGAGTAACACGGGAGCTCCTCATGTGTCGTCGGCGACGATGGTGACATGGAAGTCGAGGATGGCGTAGAGGAATAATTTACGTACGAAGCTGGGCACTGGTAACAGGCCAAGTTCATATCCATGCCTCCAGGTATTTCCAGGACGTTCGTTCTCAAGGGTGATCGGGAGGGTGACCTGGACTTCATCTTCCCACTGGAGATATTGAGGTGACGCTGGGCAAGCTGGGTAAAGGAGGGAGGAGACAAGGCTGATTGCGAGTTGGATCTCGAAAAGTTGTTGGTATGGGTTGTGCTGGTAACAACCGACGGGATATGCATATGTGAAGAGGGTATGTGCGAGTACGCCAATGATGGTGAACCTGGCGCTCCCATCATTGATCGTGTTCCGTCGCCGGTGAAGCCACGGTCGGATAGGTGTATGGCCGATAGGTCATGTTCGAGAGACGAGGGTACGCTTTCCCCAAGCTCGTTTGTGCGAAGATGATATGATGACATAGATGACAATTGAGATCCAGTGGTAGGGTATGTACTGAGTGTAACATTGACAGTGCGTTCTTGCGCGTTAAGAAACGGTTGTGGGACGCGGGATCGCGTCGCAGTAGTTTCATAGAATACAGTAGATGTGTCAACGGCTGGTGAAGGAATTTGAACATGAAGACGATGTGAACGCGTGGATGGCGAAGTTTGAAAGAGAACGGGGGTAGGGTATGTGACCGATGGCCATGAAGAGCGACTGGTCGTCTTGTGGCTTGGGGGTCCAGAGTGGGAACGCCGGACGAGATCAGCTTTCTGTGAAGCCGTCTCAGTCTCCTGGTCGGTGACGGTATTAGTAGTCCGATCATCTGGTGGGTCTACCGGCCTCGATGTCAACCTGCCCCTAGAGCTAAAAAGCTGGGCGACCATGGTCACCGGTAAAGAAGATGGTTCACCCTCGTTAAATGATTGGGTAGATTGAAGGTCATCGGATCCAGCCGCTTCCGAGTGACTCTCTTCGTCGTTCAGAATCTCAAGGCTGTCACCCGACGCAGTCGAAACAGCACACTCTCTTGCGCAAGTCGAACCTGTCGCCAGTGCAATGCCTTGATCAAGTTTGTCCTGGAACATTGCGTGACGTTCAGGGGAAGCTTCTGGAGGCGGAGGGCTAGTCCATTGACCTCGCCGAGGAGCCATATGTTCGGGCATATGATGCCCTCCAGTGGACCGTTTTGCGGGCTCAAAGAACTCCGGTTTGGGTGAGTGACGCTCCAAAGACACACCCCTCGATTGCATGGGGCTAGCACTAGCACTGAAGGGGGCTTGTGGTGGAACTGAGAGGCGAGGGGGTATAAAAAGCGAAGGGGGCGGAGCTGGAGACGTGCCACCAGCCTTCTCCTCGCAGAGCTGGGACAGTGCCAGGATTGCGCGCGGTCGCATTGCCAGAATCCGAGACGCGCGCATGAATTCGCCACGTATCTGTCAGGCTAGGTAACTATGATTATCTATCAAGAGCTGAGGCAGCAGCTACCTGGTATAAGCCTTCTTTGGTGACACATCGCGCAACATTGAAATCAGTTTCGAAAGGATCCTAAACAGAAATGGTTACACCCTGTGAGACGATGATCACTAATAACTTGCCTCTATGCAAAAGCGGTTTCGTTCCCTTGCGTCGTTGAACTTCGAGTTCGAAAGCTAATGTAAGTGATAAGCAACCAAACATTCGGTGAGGGCTCGTCAACATACGTCGTTTTGCCATCCTTTGCTCTCCTTCTTGAGCAATCCAGCACGTATTGAAGCAACACCAGTATTGTACGAGAAATCACGAGAATAGTAACGGAAAAAATCGATTAGCCTACAATGACAAACATGAGAGTGATTTAAGATCACGAAAACTATGAACTCACAGTTCAGCAACACTTTCTACATTAGATGATTGCCACCGTTGGCTTAGGAGTTCGATATCATCGAAAAACCTACAAAGAGAAATTACATAAAGTTCCTCGCTAAGAAGTGATGGCGTTCCAACCATGTATTGTAACCACCAATATGCGTATCCTCCTGTCTAGGATGAGTATGGGATTTAGGTCGATGTTCGGTACTAACCTGGGAGATTGGGCGCAATGGGGGTATCTGCTGGAGATTTGGAAGTACTGGTGGGTTCTTGACATGAATAAGGAAGTATATGACTAGGAGAACGTAGCCATAGGAAGACAGTGTTCCTTGGTATGGCGAGTTGATTTTTCTGGGTCGAAAGTGGATGAGATAAAGAAAGCGAACTGTTGACAAGCATGAACACCAACCTCCGCTTACTCCAAACTTTGACTATTATTTTCCTATTGAGTATGTGACGTGAAAATGCGGCGTAATCGGACTTACGGAACAGGACCAGTGTGCGGACGCGAGTAGGGTCAACCATGGCATAACACATCAGCAAGCGTGTGTTTTCTAGTGCCAGCCTGTTCCCGAAACCAATGTCACACGCAATCCCTGAAGGTAGCCCTGGCGAAGGGTCCAAGGAGAGTTTGACAATCGGGATGCGCGCATGGGGCAAAGGCTTGACATGGAATTTGGTCTCTGGGTGATCGTGGATGAACATGCGAAACGAGCGGTTGTCAGAGAAACGGGACAAACCGCGCTCAAGGAGATCACCGAGCGTAGTGACAAGGTCGGAAGCAGAGAGGCGCTCATCTGAGTCGATGAGACAACAAAGGTCCATGTCTCGGAGGGCGTCAATATGGTCTGCAGTGGCGAGAAGAGTGGGACCTGCCTGAATTGCGAAGACTGAAGCCATTTGCTGTGCTTCCGAAGGATAGAAGACGACTCCGAGGTTCTATAGTACGGATTAAGCGTTCGAGTAGTTTCCGGACGTCCTCCTTGACTGCCATCTCTTCTGCAGTGGGGAGGAGTTGAATAACGAAATCAAATAGTGCTTGAGAGAGGTCGACGATGAAGAAACGGTGTCTGGAGGCATGCTTGGCACGCTGGTTCTGGGCGTGGACGTAGGGGAGCGACTGGACGTTGGAAGGGGCGGCAATTGCGACTTGTGCCATACTACGCGCGGGGGGAGGTGCTGCCCGAGAAGAACCTGCGGGAACAAGCTAAAGATGGCAAGCCGGGAGAACGAGGAAGGTTGATGGCGATGGCCGCAGGAAGATGAGGGCAGAATCCACGACGATCGCCCTGGCTGAATCGACTGTTGGGCGGGGAAAGCTACCCTGGCGGACTGCCCGATTCGGAAGGCAGTGTTAACTATTCAAGTACTACTAAGCAAATCTCTACTGCCACGCGTTTACGTCCCACGACCAGACGGAGGCGGAACGGCGCTTTGTTCTGTATTTGTGCTGTGTGCGCCGTGTAGACGAGATTCGCCGATGCAACGAGGACGAAAATACGACACATGACAAAGCTTACAGCGGCGATCAACGAGCGTGTAGATCAAGAAATATTTGCAGCGTCGCACAGAGCTATTAGTAGGACGTACACGAGCAAGATGCGGGTGACTTGACGTCAGTCACATCGAGAATGAAATCGGCAGGCTATGTATACGCAAAGGTTAGGAATGTGGATAGAATACAATATAATCGAGTCAGCGGGCACCCCGCGAGGCTTTGTCGAGAACTGCAACGAACCGATCTCAACACACGGCGACGCACGCTGGGTAAGCTGACAAACCTGTCTCATAGGCCACTTCGGAGAGATCTGTACCTTGAATCTCTACTGCAATACCAACTAGGGATTTCCTCAGAGCATCCCGCGACGACGCGGAAAGCATCTTTGATTTGACTTTGGCTTCGTCTGGAGACCTGATGGAATACCGTAGCACGGCTTGAACAAGGACCAGCGAACAATCAACGCCACTGACCAGGAGAAGAAGCAGAGCTTGTTCCTCTTTCCTTCGTCCTTCTCGAATTCGAGATCATACACTGCCCATCGACACTCGTTCTCGGGCAGATCGCTCAAAAACTCGTCGTAGTTGGATGAAGACGAGGTCTTCTCGACGACGATCTCCGTCGAGGTCTTGTTGAGGCTGTAGATGATGTACTTGTGCTTCTTGCCCAATTTGAGCTCTTGGAAGATTTTGAGGCACTCGTCGTTCGCCGTGACACCAGAAGCCTGGAAATCTCTCATGATCTGACCGCCCAGGACGTCGTCAACGACTGAGGCTCACCATGATGTACTGATAGATGGGGCTGGTTGCGATACCAATCGCGATCAGGACTGCTATGTATCAAAACGGAAACGGCCAAATCTCCGACCCAACTTGGCTTGCGTAAGCACGCCTTCATGTCGTCCCTCTCCAAGGACGCCGACGCGTTCAAGCGGGTGCTTCAACGCCAGGACTACTCGTCCTGGCACTCGCAGCCCGCCGCCAATGTCAATACACAGCTCGTGTACGCCGTCGACCATCTCAAAGTGATTCGACCGTCCGCCTGCGTGACCCCGAGACTGACTTTGTGTTCGTCAGTCCACCCCGAACCCGATGAGATTGCAGGACATTGCAATCGTGACAAGCACACCTTTGGATACCGACGTAGTCCTCCTCGAGAAGTTCAAGTCCCATGATCGCATCCAGTACGACCCCAAGACGGATCTGTACTCCTACCGCGTAGGTTCCCCGCGAGTGCTGCAGCGCAGGGAGGGCTGAACCGTTCCGAAGCACGACTTCAACTTTCGCAACAAAGCCGCGCTTCTGACGGAAATACAGCGTCAAACTCGGAAAGGTGGTGGCATACCCGTACGCGCGCTGAAAGAGTCCTGGAAAGAAGCACCGCAGGCGATCGAAGAGCTCGAGAAGGAGGGCGAAGTCCTCGTCACCCGCACTGTCAAGGATGGACAACTGAGAATGGTGTTTTGGAACGAGATCAAACCAGACGAAGAGAGCGGAGGAAAACCGGTCGAGAAAGGTAAGGTGTCATCAAAATGTCGTTAACTCGTAGCACGAGGCAGTCAACATGCGTGCCCTTCAGAGTTTCTTGATCTGTGGCATCAGCTCAAAGTCCCAAACGACGTTGATCTGCTCAAAGCACTGGCCTCAGGTATGTACTCAGTCATCTCGCATGGATGGCGCCTGCAGCTACGCAGAGGGGTTGCAGGCCACTGCGGCAGAAACTCCCGTACCCAAGGCACCTTCAACTTCAAAGAAGAAAGGAAAGCGTTCTGTCCCTCGGCAAAGGCAAGTCAAGATCACGAACGTGCATTTGAGGGGGGAAATAGATTTATCTCGGGATTATTATTCCACTACCAAATGAAATGGTGTATTGCCACATCCTTCTGAGGTACCTTTCGACGTTTTCGAGTAATCGTCGTATAGTCCCATCATGTCTATCAATTGTAGAACATTCATTACGGGCCTAGGACAATTTGCTGGACAGCAATCAACACGATTCAAAAAAGAAATTAGGAGCAAGGTCCGCAAACACGTACCGTCATTGATCATTGCGTCTCTTGTATTTTCAGTAGCACCTTCTTCCCGTACTTGCCGCTAGTCAAGCGAGAAATCACAATACGTACTTTCTCTCCGGCATCCGAATCCGACTCTTGACTCCCGATCACTAAAACCTCGTGTTCTGAGCTACCGAGCTACGCGGCGATCAGCATGTAACGAACGCCAACAGAGTGCCACGCTTGCCTTTCCTTCCCGCATCAGGTTTGTAAGAGTATCCATCATCTCACGGCGTTCGTCGAGCGTTTTCTGGTCGTACCATCGTGTCTGCCAAAATCCGTGACACGTCAAGTTCTTGAAAATGAAAAGCGACGTCGGCAATGACAGGGGTTCTTTCGACATGGCTCCATATGATACTAGGTGTGCATTCGCGCCGAGCAAACGCGCCATGAGTGTCGCTGCTTTTCCGCCCACACAATTGAAGCCCAGTTTAACGTCCTAAGAAACGCTTCACCATGAATCCCACACGAAACAGAGACGAACCTACCTTGCCTTGCGTCCACGACAAAAAAGTAGCCTTGAAAGCCCTGTCCGACAGTTCCCCGTAGGTCGCAACATGAGTCGCTCCCAGGGCTTTCAGACGTGATTTCAGCGATTCCACGTCGTCCCTGGTCCATCATCTCAGCCATGATACGCAAGTGTACAGACCAAACTCGCCTGTCGCGAATAAAGCTGATGGTTCTGAGTCCCTTGGAGGCAGCAATCTGGATGACCGCTTGCCCGACCTGCGTGCATCCGTCAGCGCCCGCAGCGACGCACGCACACCAGGCACACGTACAGCACTGTTCGCTCCGTTTTGTACCACCCAATCGCCCTCATTCAGCTGCACAAAATCGTGGAGCATATTATACGCGGTGGGTGGGTTGACCTAGAGGCTTTCGTCAGCACCCGACGTGCCCAGTTCGATGTCTGGGACACACGTACGGTGAGCGTGGCGGCATGCGCTGCACTTAGCCCCGAGGAGTCCACTCTGAGCACATCCTCGACGCGGACGTTCCTGCTCGACGCCCAGGTTCCCATTTGCGGCTTCGTCATGACCACCCAGTCCCCCGCTTTCAGATCCGTGACGCCATCCCCGACGGAGAGGACCTGCGCGACCCCCTCGTTCCCGGCGACAAACACGGGCACATCAGACGATGACAAGTCCGTACTTGGAGACGGTCGTGTCGGATAGACCCCCTCGACGACGTTGATATCAGCTGGGTTGATGGGGGAAAGTAGAAAACGGATGTTCGCAGTTCCTGGTGCTGGGATGGGGAGATCGGGGAAGGTGACCGCGGAGAGGACAGAAGCCGGGTCACCGTTGGTGCTGTACACTATAGCCCTCTGACCTAGACGAACGGTCGAAGTTCGGAATGCGCGCACAGCGCAACTGACCGCAAAGTTGCTGGCGTGCTGGCGGAGATGGTGCACGCCGTGTCGGCAGTGGGCAGCGATTCGAATCATCTGGGCGTACCAGGGTACACACACCTTAGTATACTGGCCTCGGGTAAAAGTAAAGAAAAAAGACGTGATGCCTAGATGTCGTAGTAGATACAATTGATACGGCAATGCCAACAACCAGAACCTAGGCATACAACCTATGAATCATATGGTATGCAGTATCATAGATATAAAATGAGTGTGCATCATGTCATATATGCAAAACGGGGTCAAGTGTGGCGCATAGCACGTGTTGGAAACATCCACAGCGAATATCCTGGGTGGTGATGAAAGCAGAAAGACCCAATCACTGGAGATGTCATGTCCGAAAGAAGTAAATCTTGTAAAGTGGAAGGATGAGCTATAAACGTTATCCTGGTATAAGCGATAAATACAGGAGTCATTGCCCGCCGGACGGTGAGCGGTTATGCCGGAACCATTGTTCTTCTTGGGTGTTTCAGTGGTACAGGTGTCGAGGCATTCTCTTTCTCGGATGCTTCGCTTGGTGAAGATGTGACACTAAGTCTTCGACTTGACAGCTTCGTCTTGGATTCCGCAATCGAACTGGATGCTCGGCGTAATCCGCTCGAGACGGGTGGTTTGGTATTCGCGGCCCTCCCTAGGGCGGAAGGAACTCTCGCAGGAACAAGGGACACAGCAGAAGTTCGCAAGACTGTCGCAGGTGGTGCTGCACCCCCGACTGGTCTTCCAGCAATGGATGGAGCCGAATTTGTTCGACTAGAAGTACCACCTACGGAAGCCCGTGCTCCATGCTTACGTTTTACCTGCAGCGATGAAGAGGACAACGTAAATTTCTCAGACCGGTTCCCAAAAGATTGGCATATACGCACTAGTTCGAGTTCTTGTTGCTTCGATTCCAACGCGATGTTAAGGCCGTTAATGTCCTCCTTGTCCTGATCAAGTTGCTTGTTCAGTTGGACAATAGTGACCTCCATAACTGCGCTATCTTTCTGTAGTTGTTGGATATGCGCACGCAGCCGAGCAATCTCCGATGAGAAGTCGTCCCGTTCCGTCTCGATATTACCCTTAGCCCGCTCTAGCTGCGACACCTGGTCATGCAGCCGTTGCTGAGCCACCCTACCAGCCTCGTTCGTGACACCAAGTTCCTCCTTAAGTCTAAGGGCATTGGCTTCCGTTTTCTTTATTGCGTCTGCAAGACCACTACGGTCCACCTCGACCTCGCTCTTCTCTCGCTCCAATTGTAAGATCTGGTCGTGCAAGCGGCGCAGAGCTTCCCTATTCGCCTCGTTCGAGGCATCCAGTTCTTCTCGCAATTTAAGAGTTTTAGCATCCGCTTCCACCTTTGCCTGCGCAACAGCATCATGCTCGCCCTGTAGATTGGCCTTCTCCTGTTCGAGTTGTTCGAGCTGGGACTGTAGGTGTCGCAGTGCCTCAACGCTTGCCTCATCTGTAGCACCGAGCTCTCGTCGAAGCTCCGTAATCTCCGCGTCCGCTTTCTTCAGCGCCTGTGCAAGGCCACCGCGCTCCCCTTCACTGACATTCTTCTCCCGTTCGAGCTGTGAAACTTGGTCACGAAGCTGGCGTAATACCTGTCCGTTGGCCTCATCCTTATTGCCGAGCTTCTCCCAAAGCCTAGTTATTTCGGCTTCTGCGTCACCCACGGTCTGCGCAAGGGAATTGCGCTCCGCCTCGACGTCCTTCTTCTCCCGTTCGAGTTGCAAAATATGGTCACGAAGCTGGCGTGTTGCTTGTCCACCAGCCTCGTCCCTACTGTCGAGCTTTTCCCGAAGTCTAGTTTTTTCGGCCTCCGCGTCGTCTACCAACCGCGCGAGAGACTTGCGCTCCACTTCGACGTCGTTCTTCTCCCGTTCTAGCTGCGAAATCTGCCGATGCAGCTGACGCAGCGCTTCCCCGCTCGCCTCGTCCATGATGCTTCTCTCCATGCTCTCCTGCCGGCTATTATCCACCTCCTGCTCCAGGTGGCGACACATCCTCTCCAGTTCAGCGGCTTTCTTCCTCCACGTGCGAACGACGCTCTTGCGTTTCTCATTCTCCTTCTCGGATGTGTCGAGGCGGAGCGTTAGTGCCTCGACCAGCTCGTCGCGCGCGCCCAGATCGATCTCGAACTGGGCGCACATCTCTTGTTGCAGAGCGAGTTGCGTGCGGAGGGACCAGATGATGTCCTCCTCGCGGGACGCAGTGCGCGAGTGCGCGCCGGGCGGGGGCGTTGGGGGCGTTTGGTGTGTGTAATATGTCGTGGCATTTATGCGAAATGGGTCGGGCGGGGAATGGCGTACGCTCGATTGGGCATCGGAGTGATCTGCGTCGCTGTCGTTTCCTTCCCGTGGCTTGAGGGCGCTGCTGATTTTCGACCACATGGAAGTGGCCAGATCGTGAACTTGAGCCTTGCGCGTTCACTTGGTCGAACAAAAAGCAGAAATAAGGAATGGTTCGGAGCGGGGTCACGTGAAGAATGAACTTGACGCGTTCCAATCACGTGCATGGATATCTTCAATTGTGGGAGCCGGATTTTGTCAAGTCAGATTGTGCATGCTATATAGGGTTCTGTACGCTGAGATTCTGGAGTGGTTACGATTCGAGTATGCCCAACATTGAGGATTAGATGACACAGTTGGATGAAGAATCAGTCCGTATCGGTGCACTTCGGATTTTCTATGTAGAAGTCGAGTCTTCGACACGCTTCTTGTCATTTTCCAACACCACTCCTAACTCGATGCTAGATCAATATGTGATGCATCTTCACGTGCAAAGCATTCGGACAAGGGACAGTCCATCTGTGCGGAAAACTATCGTTTGTCATGACTAGATGTACCTGACCCAAAGAAAGCCGCAATATGTCGTCTACGACGGCGAGTCCTCTGCACGAAAGAGATATATGTTCTGAAGGTACATATTAACTGCAGCCCAAGAATCATTGTATGAGTCCGTCTCATCGCTTCCATCCTCCCCCGGCTTGAACCAAACACGCACTTCAGTGACAGACGGGAAATGTCGCGCGAAGACGTCTTGCACCGGACGCACTTCGCCGATCGGGGATTCGCTAAAGTCAATATGCTTGAGGGAAGGATTACAAACGACATCCCCTGTATACATCGGAACCTCCCTTGCGTCCACAGCCAAAGAGAGTTCGCGGAGGTCCGGGCAACATTCGAGCAGCGCCAAGAGCCCTTTGAGGGTGACATACTTTGCCCACCGCCAAGGATAGACTTGTACGTGCGGCTTGCAGGCAACATCCAGGACTTGGAGGAAGGGCCAGTTACGAACCAAAGATATAAAATCACCATCGTCGATAGAAAACCAGTGGACAAGATCGACAATCAGTTGGCGGAGGTGACGTAGAGAAGAAAGGGGACAAAATGTGTCATACGTGAGATGTTGGTACATAGATGACTCATCCCATTCTTCAAGCTCGATGCTAGATCGAACGGGAAAGAAACGAATAGACCGGAGGGAATGCGTGCGATGATGCGATGCCAATGCGTTCAAGAGAGAAAATGCTACTTGGATAGTAGGTCTGGAGTAGTAGCAAAGCCTGATGGAGCGGAACATCTGGTCCTGGCTTCGTAGGAGGCTCGTCACGAAACCAAGATCCCATACTTCCAAACTCAACTCCTTGACGTTGCGAAACGGAATGGCATCGGATGGAATGCATACTTTGTACAAGTCTATCTTGCCAGGGTAGAGCATTAGTGATAAGTTTTTGAGTTTCGGGGACATGGCGATGTGCATCAAAGCAACATCATTAAGGGAACCGAAAATCTCGAGAGATTCAAGGTGTTCGTGACGAGTGATGGCTCGAGAGAGAACTCCGACGGTCTTGTGAGGTGTTTCTTCGTATTCCAAATGGCGAATGGTAACAGACTTTAAATTTGGACAGAGACAGGGGTAATTGGTAAGAAATGAGTGCAGTGTTGCATCGTTTGTATCAGTCAGGCTGACGTTCAAGGATACGAGTTTGGGGCTTAACAATCGTTGGATAAATACGATGGAAAGACGTCTTGATGAAGGCACATGCAAGTAGCGCGGGTGCCAACTGAGTGCTCGTAAATTTGGTGCGAGCAAGGAAGGGTACAAGTTGGTAGCTCGCAAAAAAGACTCGGATAACGGGCTGGACGACTCGATGTAGAGCTCCTTGATTCGATACGAGTACCGATGAATGATAGCCCACTCGCTTGGAGATGGTGGTGTCTGTAAACGGAATGGGCGAAATATCAAACAAGAAGGTCTAACGAGAAGTACCTTTGCCCTTTCTTCATCCAACACTGTCGCGTAGCACCGAATGAGGGGTTCAAGTGAATCCAACTTGTACCAAAGGCGGTCAAGGGAGGGTTCAGAGATGGCACGACATATTTGAGCTAGCGAGACAAGCACGGGGCGGGCCTCGTTGAATTGGTCAACACTGGCTTCGGGTGTAACAAGGCAGTCCAATATGCAGTGAAATATATCTTGCAGAAACAAAGGGTTTCGTGTTCTGCAGATCTGTGGACTGGCTGAGCTGGACATAAACGCCGAGGTATTTGTCGAAAGCTATTTGCTGGAATGTTGTGGGCCGCTTAAGTCTTGCCAGGTCAAGTACACTGTACAGTCACACAATATCTATGATTCGTTTGAATACGCGCACACCATCCGCTGTAATGAGCCTCTGCCAGTTTACTTATTCCTCTAAAGCTTGGGAGCCCCAACGAATGCAATGCCCTGACGTAAGTTGAGTAAAAGATCTAGAACGGAGCAGGTGCGACCCACCTTATCGATGTTGGTCTGCAGGTCTAGAAGTGCAGCTGCGATAAGGGCCTTCTCTGCGTCCGTGATTTTGCCGAGGGCGCCGATCTTCTCCACACCGTTGGGCTGGAATAAAATCAGGTTGGGTCGTCAGGGTTAACTGCAGGATAGCAAGCATACCCCGAGATGTACGGGTGCAGAGAAGTATTCGATGTCTTTACCAAGCTCCTTCTTGAGTGCCTCACCGCCATCTTTATCTGCGCTGAGGTTAACCAAGGTCGGTGCAACGATGCCTTTCTCGCCCTTCAGGGCACGGATAATCTTGCCTGCGAACTCCGCGCCAGCAAAGGCCATTGAAAGAGTAGCTGAACCAGTGCCGTCTTTGGCCTTGACGACCTCGTCACCGCCAAACTGGATACGCTTCACGAGGGCTTCAAGGTCGTCGCCCACGAAGCCGGCAGGAAGAGGGTGCGAAGACTGCGAAAGGAGAGGAACGATCTGCCGTGTGTATTCGTGAGCATCCAGGCAAGTAATGACTAATGGTTTTGGTACGGACAGTAACACCGCTGTGTCCGCCTACAACAGGTACGACAACAGAAGGAGCCAGAGAGCGGTCTCCCAGGATCTCAGACACAAACGTCGAAGCACGAACGACATCCAGTGTCGTAACACCGAAGATCCTGAAGTCGATATGAAGAATGTTCAGAAACCAAAGTACAATCTAACACCACCTCTTAGGGTCAAAGACACCGTGTTTCTTGAACACCTCTGCAACGATAGGGACTGTAGAGTTCACGGGGTTGGAAATGACCAGCACATATGCTTTTGGCGCGGTCGTTGCGATGCCTGTAGCAAGGTCACGCACGATTCCAGCGTTGATCTGGGTGTCGTCAACAATCGGTGAATGTGTAGAAAAGGAGCTGATCAAACCTTGAAGAGGTCGTCACTGCCAGTTTCCAATCGTGTTAGTCATCGCACTGATTGATCCCAGTCCACGCACCGTGTCATCTAAAGAGGTTCGTTGATGAGTCGCTCGTACAAGAAAGAAAGATAAGGCCCACTCACTCCTGGTTTTCTTGGGATACCGGCGGGGATGACGACAATGTCAGCACCGGTGAGAGCCTTCTTGAGCCCGTCATCTGGGGTAAGGTACCCTTCGACCTTTGCAGGGGTTGCAATGTGGGACAAGTCGACGGCAACTCCTGGGGCGTTGACGATATCGTAGAGGCTGAGCTGTGACTCATGTATCAAAAAAGTGACGAGGGTGGACCGATCGAAGTTATACCTCGGTCACGGCGATGTTCGATTTCAGCAGGAGAGACAAGGGCTGGCCGATACCGCCTGATCGTCATTGGTCAGTGGTGGTCAGGGCGCTCGAGTGGGAAATTAATTACCTGCAGCGCCGAGGACGACAGCTTTCACCATGTTAATCAAAGTACGGTGGACGAAGAAATTTCTTGCGACGGCGATCTTTATCTCTGCCAACGACGCGGTTACTTCCGACGCATATCACATTACTGATCAGCGATCACCTGGCCCGGGCCAGCTCGGGCTGTCCGTCGTCAGGACGAAACACAGCGCTATTATTACAACCTTGTCAAAGTACAGTGCGTTCGCTCTGGTCAAAGGCCCATTTGCAGTCACAGCTCGTCTCCTTCCCCGCGCACCTTCTCTCTACCCCAAGCGATGCTTTCGCTCGCACGCTGTCGCGCTTCGCTTGCCTTTTCTCCCGCTTGATCTGCTTTGTGGGAGCCCCAACGCCATGCTTGAGATTTTTTCGTGTCTGCATGCTCACGCGCTTCATCGATCTTTTCCGATACACAGCGTCCAGCATCGCGCGACTGCCCACTCAGAACCTGGCCCACGCGGTCAGGACCCGTCGAACGATAAGTTAAATTACCCGGATGAGTGACCGTACTTCTAGAACCTGGGCTATCTTCTCCTCTGCAGCTTCGACCGAGTTGTTTATGATTTCCTTGAGCTTCGTATAGATGGTCTCGGCCCATGTGGTAGTTTGCACCCAACGAATACGGGTCTCTTCTGCGGAAGACGTTTGGACGAAGGTCAATGAACAGCGCTCGGACTTACGCAGCAACCCGGGTCTACTAGTTGGGAGTGCATCCTCGCTGAAACCCCTCTCGCGCAAATAAGCGCGCAAACGAGCATCTGGCCACACGAGATAGGAAGCAGCCTTTGCGGACACATCGGAATACCTATGGCGGATCGGATACGTCGGGGGGACTAAGAGGTTGATCACTACTTACTTGCTGTTTATCAGATCAACCAGGTCCTTGCGGTTCTTAACGTCATGCCTATTGTCAAGATATCCGTGTTCCAAAAGCCAGTCACGAATGTCCGAGTCAGTCCACGCTCCCCATACGCTATGTGGCACAGAGAGGTAGTGTTCCCTGATATGCAAAACATCACGTCTGGGCCAGCAAGAGGATTGATCAACACTTACTCGAGCATCCCGACCAAGTCGTCGCGATTTTTCTGTGCATCACTCTTCAAGAAGCCGTGGTTAACAAGCCAAGCTTTCAACTCAAAGTCGGACCACGTGGTCCAGACACTGTCTGTGCAGCTATAATAGTACTTTTTCATTTGATCCAGAAGGCTCGATCTGGAAAACGTGTCTGTGGGTTTCAAGAGATTGTGAGCGACAAGCCATTCCCGCTGAAACGACGTTAAGCGAAGATGATCCCAGTGAGGTACGTCTTGCCTTACAATGTACGAATCACTCCAGCTCTCCCACACGACAGAGCTCGCTTTGTGGTGATAGTTGTTGGCAAGCCTTAACAACTCGTCTTTGGCTGTTGTGGTTTTTGCCTCGACGACGCCGCGTTCTTCAAGCCAGCTTCTCAAGTGGCTCTCGTCCCATGTGGAATAGACATAGTCCCTTGTGTCATCGAACGCGCGAGCGACCTCGTTCGTTGCTTGAGATACCGCGCTACTGACACACCTGGAGGCGGAATGGGCACCGTCGGTAGCTTCGGCGTAAGCTGACGAGGCTGACGGGGACGCGAGAGATGAGTAGAGTGCGGCTGCGTCCTTGTATGCGTGGTACTTTTTCTCGACAAGGACGACGAGCTGCTCGCGAGAACCCGGGGGGGCGACGACGCCCTGCTCGAGCAGAAAGCCTCTGAGCCTGCTCTCGTCCCACTTGTCGAAGGAGTCGTCCTTGACATGTTTAAAGGCACGCTGCGCTCTGTTGAACTGATCGAGCGACCACTGGCGACCAGCTTCAGCGTATGCAGCGAGTTGGCTCTGCCAGTTCGCGTCGACGAGGTCGTAGAGGAGTGTCTTGTCGAAGGAGGGGGGGACCTTGATGTTGTGTTGCTCGAGCCAGGAGCGCAGCTCGTCGTTGGACCATTTGGCGTACGCGGGCTCGGTGGAGAACCAGCTGGACGCGTGAACCAGGTTGGCGATGAGAACTAGACAGCAGAGGATCCTCATCGTCGCACGGAGAGAAGAGGCGCAGTCGAGCTCCACCTTTATGTATGATAGGAGGAATGACATCACGGCCAGTTCCAAATCGGGCAAACTACGCTACCACCGACACCATGGCCAGCGGCGTGTTCAACAAGTTCACGCTGTACGAAAACAAGCTGCGCTTCTACATCGTCGCGTCCAATGCGTCCGACTCTCGCCACCGCATCTTCAAGATCGACCGCACGTCTCAGGCCGACCTGCAAGTCGTCGAGGACGACACCGACTACAGCGGACGGCAGATGAGCGCCATGCTCAAGATGCTCGACGACGGAAACAAGGGTTCAGGTGGCATAGGAAAGGACAGAGCGATCTCTGGTGTCGTAGGCAAGCCCTCTTTCCCCTCCCTCCGTCGGCCTCGTCCGAGAACCCGCCGCCAGGTTTTGTCAAGTTCACCGCGGGGTGGTACATGATCGTGATATCCAAACGTTCCGTCGTCGCGCTTCTCGGCGGTCACTACCTGTACCATTGTGAAGGGACCGACATGATACCTGTCTGTGCCAACCACAAGATAGAGAAACCTGCGGAAGAACAGCGGCTGCTCAACGTCTTCAAGCAAGTTGACATGTCAAAGAACTTCTACTTCAGGTACTCTTATTTGTACAACGAGCGTCACAGTACTCAGCGCGCAACAGCTATTCGTACGACATCACGTCGACGCTCCAGGACAATCTCACGAAACCGAACCGATTCCAAAATTCTTCCTGGCCCTTAAACGATCGTCATGTTTGGAACTTTCATATGCTGTCCCACCCTTTCACGGATGCACCTCCACGAGGGGTTCACGTTTGGTTGATACCGCTCATCCATGGTCACGTTGATCAAGCCAGTGAGTGTCTTCAGCTTCGGCCTCGGCCAACGCCGACGTTGTGTTACATAGAATTGAATGTCTTTGGTCGTGTCATCTTTGTTACCCTGATCGCTCGCCGTTCTCGTCATTATGCCGGGGCTAGGTATTTGACCAGGGGCGTCAACGAAGAGGTCAGAGTTTAGCATCCGCTGCCTTCGATTCTTTCTCACCAACCTCAAGGGTAATGTCGCAAATGAAGTGGAGACAGAACAGATCGTTTCAGAAGCCTTAACTACACCGTTCTATTTTCCGTCTAAAGGGGGTCATTCCCGCCACCCCAGTCCGCGATATACCAGTTATGTACAAGTGTGTTGTATTTTCTGTACGCTTCCCCGTTTGCTTACGATGCCGTCGCAGTACCGAGGAAGTATTCCTATTTACTGGACGCAAGATACAACCACCATGAACCCTCGTCCTCCAATCGAGAGTCAGTCTATCATTACTAGTTTGCTTTCTCACTTGATGCGTCTCCTAGTCAATGTCATCGATCCGTTCTACACTGCTGCCTCCCGCCACTTCAATGACTTATTCGCTCGTTACGGAGCTCCTATCTTCATTCTCAACCTTATCAAGAGGCGAGAGCCCGTACCCAGAGAATCAAAACTTTTGGATGAGTATACTCAGTGTGTGCGATACCTGAACCAATTCTTGCCGGAGGACAAGAAAATGGTTTATTGTGCTTGGGACATGTCGAGGGCATACAAAGAGTACGTTCTTTGATCTCGAAGTGACGTCCTTCACTCCCTTTCCCGCAGGAAGACACAAGACGTCATCAGTTACTTGGAGGACATGGCCGAGGAATCAATCCAAATGACGGGCTTTTTTCACACCGGAGCGGAGCCGTTCTCTCACTGTTTGCAAACCGTATCGTAAGTACATTCTGTATGTGTCAGCCACGGCTCAAGCGTAATACCACGCATCGCAGGGACAGCGATGCTCCATCGTGGCGGGACGATATTCTTTTGCAGAACGGCGTATGTCGTACGAATTGCGTGGACTGTTTGGACCGTACGAATGCCGCTCAATTTGTGTTCGGAAAGCGGGCTTTCGGTCACCAACTGTATGCGCTTGGAGTAGTGGCAAATCCAAACCTCTCTTTCGACTCGGACGCGGTCAACATGCTGACAGAGATGTATCATGATCACGGTGACAGTACGCATCACATCAAACCCTTACCCTCTTTCACTTACCCCCTTTCCATCAGCTCTCGCTCTTCAATATACCGGAAGTGCGCTCGTCAATCGGGTCGAGACTTATCGACGTATGCCTCATTGGAACAGCCACTCTCGTGATATCATCGAGAATATCCGGCGTTTTTACACCAATTCTTTGTTAGGTCTGTTTCCATGCGTTCTGCGCAAGGCCCACACTCACGCTGGACATAGATGGGGACAAGCAAACAGCGATCAATCTGTTCCTCGGTGTCCACGAACACCATCACCATGGCCACGTCGTCCGCTCGCGAGGCAATTATCAGCAATGGTACCAACCTGACAACTTGGAGACCGCATACACCCTCGACGAGTGCCTGCAAGCATTGCACGACTTCGTCACTCACAAGGGCGATTTCTGGCCCGAGTATTATAGACCGCTCCTGTTCACTTCCTTGACCAAGCACTTCGCGTTTTGTATGAACAGTCTCAAGGCCCCAGGGCGAGTGTCGCTCTTCTTCGTGCAAAGCGGATTCTGGCTAACTTTTTCGCGACAGGAGGTTCATGAACGGTGGTGGCTACAGCCCCTTTTCGCCCAGCAATTCCAACGCCGTGCATCCGCCTAGGTTCGGATCCGACTTGCTTTTCGCCCAACCCGCGTTGATCCTCTCTCGGAAACAGGTTGATGGCAGGCGTCAGACGTTGGATCGGTAATCAGACCCCGCCTCACAGCGACATCGTGAGAAAACCCATGCATCCTACGAACAAGGACGCGCGATCCCAGGCCAACAACAAATCTGAGACTCACGTTCAGACCACTGGGGCCTTGGCGGGTCGGCTTCTGAACCCCCAAGTACCTCAGGAAGAGTTGCTCGAGTATCGCAGGCGAGCACGTTCTGTGTACGCATGGGGACGATTCTAATTACTGTGTTTTCAGGTACATCGATCAGGATCAGCTCATATTCGATGCGATGCAATGCGAGGCGGAATCTACAGACCAGTCGCTCTATGTGAAATGCATCGAGAAGAACACTGGAAAGGGAGAGTTGCTGTTGCCCAACGGAATCGTGGAATTGTACGAGAGATATATGCTTTCTGCGTCTGGCGACCGGATGACTACCCTGATGGATACACATGGTTATGCAAAATGGCTTACGGAGGTAGTACCAGTGTAAACGTGGTTGGTGTAGCTTTCACGGTATACATATTACGCTGCGCATTTTACTGGCTATAGTCACTTCTGAATGCAAGCCTACATAAAAGGACTTACATAGTTACTGTGATCTCACCTCCAATGCATTGTGTGAAATACACCGAAATGGAATCATGCCAGGCAAAGTAGGAAAATAAAAATAGAATCCGATCTGCCTGGCT
>JBBPKJ010000372.1:0-27475 GCA_038089195.1 Brasilioporus rufonigricans
GGAACACTTAAAGGTATCTACTTTACCTCTGCCATAGATGCTACATACAGGCAAACACTACCTCATGTTTGAGGGGGAGTGTTGAATACTTAGCTAGTACGCTATTTTGGTAGCTTACATAAGCATACCTACATCGGACAGTAGATAGTTTACTTCGTCTTTAGTGACTTACTGAAGACAGTACAGGTAGCTACTACACATCTAATATAAGTGACTTACTGAAGACAGTACAGATACCAGATAAATATAACCAATAGGTTTCAATAAGATATATAGGACAGAAGTACAGAGATTATATACTAGAATTGGAGGCAGATTACTAAGTTGGAAATGAGGTCAGGTAGACCTGCCATATGCAAAGATATGGAGGTGGAACAGGAGAAACAGAGTGTCAAGGTAAAACAAGAATGAAGAGATGTCAGAGTGATGTACAGTCAAGAACCACAAGTGTCCTTTGGACACCACCACTCATTTACACAGCTCTGAGCAAACTCTGTCCACTTGTATTTTTTTCAAAGATAATATTTATTTAGTGTTAAGTCATGTCAAAATACATATATGAGTGCTCTCCAATCCAGTGCATGTGTCCAAGATGTAATTCTACTGGTTAATTTCTGCAAAATAAAGATAGTGTGAAATTAATGTCTAGTTCATGATGTTTGAATTATATATTCCACAGGAAATCCAAGTAGGTAGGCATGATTGGAATGACTTGAACAGTGCATTCCCAGTCTATGGGAATGATGAAGTGGTGGAAAACATGACATACAAGAAAATCACCTAGAGAAATGGTGATCAGCTCACCATCTTATCTGACCAGAGTGTCACATGGTCTTGTCACACTTAATGACAACATAACTGTTGTGCATGTGAGCAATTGCTAGATTATCTTATTAAATGTCCTTAATCAGTATTATCAAGTGTGACATGATGTGTCCAAAGGACTAGGGATGACACAATAACATCCATTGAAAGAGTTGCCTCTATATCATGCTGGATTACAATCTGATCTGTTCCTAAAGTTGGTGCCAACATCTTTATAGTGTAAAGGAGAAGCCTAGGTACAAAAGTGTTGTTCAACCATGATGTGCCAGTGCCAGTATGCTCTCCAATTTTCAGTGTCTAAAGGAGTGGTCCTTGATTGTAGGAATGGAGATGTCAGAATGATGTAGAAACAGAGGTGTCAGAGTGACTTAAGAACAGAGGTGTCAGAAAGACAGGGGAACTGAGATGTCAAGATGAAACATATCAAAGAAGTAATGGAAGTCTGGAGTTGGTCTGGAGTAGAGAAGACAGGACTTAGCAAGTAAAGATAATCTGGAGTTGAGCAAGGTAGTCTGGAGTTGAGTCCAGAGGATCAGAGTTTGACTTGGTGGAATCCAGTATATGACACCAGTACTGAAACTTAGGATATTGAGGAAGATGTACAAATAAAATTACAACCAAGTGCAGCTAGTCAAAATATATGAAATATGCGAATATGCAAAAATCCCATCACACAATGCCTACTTGTACTATACATAGATGGTGAAGAACAAAAAGAAATCTTGACCTGCCAGGATTGTTTCCTTGTCATGCCACAGATTGAAGCCATGTCCCCTCAAAGCAGGTGCCCAACAGTCCTGAGCAGCACACAATTCATTCTCTAAAACAAGCCTAGTCCCTAAAGAGGGGCATCTTTTCTGGGCCACACAATAGAAGACCATAGGTACAGGAAAACTATGTATTTATTGAACTATTGATTGAATGGTTTGTCCTTGAAAATTAATAGATCATACAATGACACTATTTGATTACCCTAGAGAGCATATGAGCAATCAGGGCACAACAAGCAAGTTGAATTTACCTTGTGCTCCAGAACTTCTATGACATCCCGCAAACAATCACCTACAACATGGCGCTTCGCCGCTTGGGTTGCACAGTCCAAAGACCTATATTCATCAGTGAGGTTACTGTACACCCTTACGGAAAAATGTCATTAGCAAAAGCATAGCTAACAGATGAAAGCGAGACATACTCCTTGAAGTGAGCAAACTCCTCTTCCAGCTCGGCGATAACCCGAGCAAGCACAGTTTGAGGTGGGACTTCGCCGGCTCTCAACGTACCATCATTCCTGTCTATCCTCTCGAGAATTTCCTCGATGGCGTGTGTACGTCTGGCGCACCGGCCGGTCTGGCGCGGATGGTCATGCTGAAGTCGAGGTTCCATACCTTCATCGAAGCCTTCGTCTTTGTCCTCATCGCAAGCCTTTGGAATTTCATGGTTGCCTCGATGACCGCCATCGCCATGAAAGTGGTGGTGGTGACCCTTACACGTTCGACATGAAGTTGCATTATGGCGTGGTGCAGAGAAGAACAACCGTTCCATACGTTCTGAGCTGATTTTGGGGAATGGCGGATTGGATTCCGCTCCACTATCGACCCTCGCGGTCGGTTCCGGAGCTCGTCCGCGTGAACGGGTACCAGCACAACTTTTGACAGACGATGCCGACTCAACGCCCGGGCTCTCTTCCACGGGGAGTGGGACAGAGAAAGAACTCTGAACCGACGAATTAGACGCGCGCTCAGAACGACGTTCGTCAAGATCCACAGATATTCGATCTACTTCTTCGTCATCAATGAACCGTCTGACGGAAGGTACCGGGGATTGAACCACTGGGCGAAGGGAGTGATCAGGATCGACGGTGGGGACGTTCTGCGACTGGTCACTTTGCTCACTTAGAGCCGCATCGCGTCCTTGACGCCGCTCATTGAGGCCCTCCTCAACGACCCCGCGCAGGACCTCAATTTCGCCTGCGAGTCTTTCTACTTCTGTTCTGAGCTCATTAATTTCTTGTGTCTTCTCCGTCAACGAAAGCGCGTCTGATTCTCGGAGGCGACGAAGGTCCTCAAGAAGTTGCTGTTGAGAAGCCAAATCGGACGTGACGCGGGTAAGGTGGGACCTTAGTGTCGTCACGAGGGCTTCCAGCGCTGCAATTGATTGACAACAAGCACCCCTACGTTACTTGATTTGCCCTCACCTTTCTTCTCTTGGACAACTTCAAAATATTTGGATGCGTAGGGGTCCACGTCTTTGCTTCTTCGTTCCTTTCCCTTGGCCCGAGAAGTAGTTCCGACTATACGGGCAGCACTGAGGTCCATCACATCTTCCGATTCCAGGATTCGCGTGCGTTCCCTGACGACGTCACGTTTACACTCTTCGAGTTCATACTCCAACTCTCTGACCCGCCGTCGTGCAATGCTATTCTCTGTCTCCAGGTGATTCAACCTTGTGTGAAGCGCATTGAGTGATGCTACGAGACGAGCTTTCGATCGTATAAATTAGCTTTCGTGCACGAAACAGAAGTTACTCCAGTCACCTTCAACCTCTTTAGAACCAGAACCACGGACACCATATCGTTCTAAATTCGCCTTGGCCGGAGAGATCACAGCATTGGTCAGACCAGTGACGTCTGGGAGATGCAGGCGGCTACGATGGGACTTTTTTGTTGCACGGCTTTCGTTTGGGTCACCCGTCCCATCAGCAATATTGCGATTAGGCCCGTCTTTAGCCACAGAACGGTGCCCGGAAGCAGGGACGGCAACAGCATCCTCTTGTTCCCGGGCTTGGCGAACATCACGGACCAACCCTCGAGCCATCTTGGTGAATCGAGAACCTGAGGCAGAGGGCGTTGGTGGCTGGACATTGACGTGGGGCTGAACAGCAGTGGGTTGAGAGACGTGTCTTCGAATCGGGGTGGCAGTAGTATCAAATGCGACCGTAACTTTTCGTGCGCGAGGAGTCATATTCCGCCGAGAAACGCCTGCATCTGCGTTTCGCTGCGATGACTCTGGCTGTGAGGATCGAGGCTGGCCGCCGCGGGGGCGCCTAGGGGAGAAGCCAACACGCTGAAGGGTTTCTGATAGTTTTGGACGAGGAATATCTTGTGACCTGTCTGCGTCCTCTATGTCAGAACCCACACGACAACCTAGGAAGTACGACGATGCTTAGTAATTAATACCCTGAAATCGATGCTCCATACCAGCTATGATGTCTTGGAGAGGGCGTTCGGGATCATATTCTGCGCCGCTGATGCTAGGCTCCCTCCTCCTGTCGCGGGCGAGCCCTGCAGTGATGGTGACAGCACTCGCGTGATGTGCAGCGGTCGACATAGTCCGGACGTCATACGGGGCAATGCCCTCATCGTCATGGATAGACCACGCACGAATGTTGCTGGCGTCAAGGTCAAAGTTTTCGCGAGAGTGCCGATCAAACGAAGCAAACGCGGTAAACTGGTCTGGTGCAGAACCACGCCTGGGATACTCCAGAGACTCGTTGTCGGCAGCGTCGTCGTCTGGTACGGAAGATAGATGGAGAGATAGATCGGTGTTTTGGAGGTTGTGTTCGAGTTGTATGCGATGTTGTTCGAGTTCATCTCCGGGGATGCTGAACTCACGGCGTGAGGACGAGGATGACTTTTTAGCCATCTTAGGTGTCGCTAGAAACAGGCTACAAAAGAAAAGCGCAAAAGCAAGGCGAGAAGAACGAAGCGGGGAAAGAGCGAGCGGACGAGATTCAAGGTAAACAAAGTCGACGCGAGCGGAGCGCGTCAGTCACGTGAGCGCAATGTGACCCCGCCCTGGGGGGGGTCACTTGCCAGATTTACACGCCGACTTTCTGGGTCATTTTAATCAGGCCTCGATAGGACTGTCATGGAACAACAGACCCACAAGGCCCACAGGCCTGCCCAGTCGGGGTCCGAAGCGGACAAAAAGGGCAAAGGAAAACAACACTCTGGATTCAACGAAAAGGTACGTTGTGCGCAGATTGATTGTCCCTGACTTCAAAACCTCTACTCCCCAGGCCTTTGCACCGAAATCTGGCAGACGAGCTGACAGACAAGGGCGTAGGAATGTAGAACGCGAACAGACTCGTTTACATGTTCCGTTGGTCGACAGGACCCCCGACGACACACCTCCACCCGTCATTGTCGCAATCGTGGGCCCTCCCGGAGTTGGGAAGACTACTCTCCTCAAGAGCCTCGTTCGTCGTTATTCGAAACAGACCCTGCAAGACGCAAAGGGGCCTATCACTGTCGTTGGAGGGAAGAAGCGACGCCTGACGTTCGTCGAGTGCAACAACGATCTCAACTCCATGATCGACATTGGCAAGGTCGTCGACTTGGTTCTTCTCATGATCGATGGCTCGTTTGGCTTCGAAATGGTTTGTCCCTGAGTTACCAATTTTCCTGCTCGTCCATGACATTTGCACACAGGAAACCTTCGAGTTTCTCAACATCCTACAATCTCATGGATTCCCAAAGGTCATTGGCGTCCTTTCACACCTAGACCTCATCAAGAAACAATCCACTCTAAGGGACACCAAGAAAGCGCTCAAAAAACGATTTTGGACAGAAATATACCAAGGCGCAAAACTCTTCTATCTTTCCGGTGTTCTCAACGGTCGCTATCCCGATAGCGAAATCCTCAACCTCTCTCGTTTCATTAGCGTGATGAAATTCCGTCCGCTGGTATTCCATAACAACCATCCATACCTTTTAGCAGACCGTATTGAAGATCTCACGCCGCGCGAAACCATTCGCGCTTCAAAAGGCAAATGTGATCGCACAGTCACAGTGTATGGTTACCTACGAGGTACCAACCTCCGCGAGAGCACAAAAATTCACATACCTGGCGTCGGAGACCTTCATGTGACATCTGTCACTGTACTAGGAGATCCTTGCCCCCTCCCCGATGCAGACTCGGAGAAACGGAGAAAGTTAAGCGAAAAGAAGAAGCTGCTTGTGCATGCACCTATGAGCGACGTCGGGGGACTCGTGTACGACAAAGATTCAGTTTGGATCAACGTCCCTGGCAATTTTACTCGTGGGTTAGCTGACGGTGCGCTATTCACTATGAGGTATGGTAGCCGATTGACGCTATTACTTCAGTGCCTCACTCGGCACCTCAAGGCGAGGGGGAACAGATGGTCATCGATCTCCAGGACGTTGACGCTACCCTCGCGGATGGCATCTCCCAGAGTCAGATCAAATTACTCGAGTCTTCATCTAAACACCTCAGCGTAAATACGACATCCCATCCGCAGAACGTTGACGATTCAGAGGAGGAAGGATACAGCGATGACGACGACGACGATAGTCGACCGGACGAGGGCGCGAAAGATGGTAGCGAGCTAGACGAGGTAGATTCGGACAGCGAAGACTCGCACGTGGACTCTGAAGAGGTCGAGGACCTTGGCAGAGATGATACCGTAGTGACGTCAAGGGGCAATAATGGGGGCGCTGGACACCGGAACGCTGCAAGACCCATGGAAGAAATTACTTTGGAAGAGGGAAACGAAGACGTAGCCTTTGCGGACAGTGACTCCGAGTTTGGAGAAGGAAACGATGATTTCTTCCGTCCCAGGGAGGTAGCCGAATCGCACGAGGATGATCTTGACATGACTAAGGAGCTACTGTTACCTGAGAGTCTGCAGGAGTGGGAAGACGAAGAAAACCTGGATTCCATACGTTCACTTTTCATTACTGGGGATGAATCTACCACCGGCGGTGCAGAAGAGCAAAGCGAGGACGAACCGGAGGACGAAGAAATCGAAGAGTCGGATGTTACCCGTGCTGCGGCGCTTGCTGCAAAAAAGGAAGCACTCAAACGCAAGTTCGATGAACAGTACGACGATCCGGAAGGAGACAAAATGGACTTTTATGAGGAAAAGAAAGACGAGCTGCACCGTCAACTCCAACTCAACCGAGCAGAATTCGAGGGTGTCGATGGCGAAGCACGTGCGTCGGTGGAAGGCTACCGACCAGGAACCTATGTCCGTATCGAACTCTCGTCCATTCCGTGCGAGATGATCGAAAACTTTGATCCTCGTTATCCCATCATTGTTGGGGGTTTATTACCGGCTGAGGAACGCTTTGGATACCTGCAGGTGCGCATCAAGCGGCACCGTTGGTTTGCGAAGACCCTCAAGACCAATGATCCGCTCATCTGTTCACTGGGATGGCGACGTTTCCAGACCATCCCGATATACTCCCTCGACGACCACTCGATCCGCATGCGCATGCTCAAGTACACTCCAGAACATATGCACTGTTACGCGACGTTTTATGGTCCCGTCGCTCTGCCAAACAGTGGTTTCTGTGCTTTCAATTCACTGGAAGGAGATACCACCGGATTTAGAGTATCGGCGAGCGGCGTCGTTCTGGATATTGACCGGTCGACGAAAATCGTGAAGAAACTGAAGCTCACGGGGCTTCCCTTCAAGATATTCAAGAACACGGCATTCGTAAAGGACATGTTTACGAGTGCACTGGAGGTCGCGAAATTCGAGGGAGCCACTATCCGGACTGTTTCTGGGATTCGGGGACAGGTGAAAAAAGCGCTATCGAAGCCAGAGGGTGCTTTCCGTGCGACATTTGAAGACAAGGTGCTCATGAGTGGTGAGTATCAGTCTCGACACCAACAGGACGAGGCTGACAGTCAAGATAAAAGACATCATTTTCCTACGCGCATGGTACTCGATCGAGCCTCGCCAGTTTTATAATCCGGTGACATCACTGCTCCTGTCGGACAAGTCGCGATGGCAAGGAATGCGGCTCACTGGCCAAGTGCGACGAGACGAGGGCATCAAGACGCCGCTGAATGTCAATTCGCACTACAAGCCCGTCGAACGCCCACCGCGACGATTCAATCCGCTCAAGATACCCAAAAAGCTGCAAGCGTCGTTACCCTATGCGTCAAAGCCGAGGGCGATGAAAGCACAGAGCGCCAAGACATACATGCAAAAGCGCGCTGTGGTGATGGAGCCAGAGGAGAAGAAAGCTGTTGCGCTATTGCAACAGATCCGGGCCCTGCGAAAGGACCAGGTAGCGAGACGGAAGGAGAAACAGAACGAGAGGAAAGAGGTGCATCGGAAAAAGGCTGCCAAGGAGGATGCGCTCAAGGGGGAGAAGGACAAGGAGAAGCGGAAGGAGATCATGAGGATGGCTGGGATCAAACACAAGCGCGAGGTAGAGATCGAGGAGGGGACTGGATCCTCGAGCAAGAGGCGGAGGACCGGTAGCAGCTAGAGATGATCGATGACTGTGTGACTGTGACTGGACGCGTCACGGTAATCAAAACGGGCTATTACGACGATTAGGACAGCATTGCGAGTGTACGGATGGTTCACTTGTGACTTGGGATGAGCAGACATTCCGAATGGTACGCGAACGGCCACGCTGGGCCGCAGGGGACGTGCTCGCCCGATCCAGGCGCTGTGAGTGGTGGCATGCACCCCCACCCGCAGGGACACGCTGCGCCCGATGCCGTCTACGAGGCCCACAGGCTCTTCGCCGCCTACCCCTCCGCCTCTGCGACGCCCTCTACACATGGTATCGTCCTCTGGCTGCCATCTGTGTCTTCTGCGCTGACCAACGATGAACAGTGACCAGGCATATCGGCAATCTCTCCACACCCGCACCACCACCCACGTATATGCATGCAAATTACTCGGCCTTCCACGCCGTCTCCTATCAAACCCATCCTTCGTCCTGCTCCCCCTTTTCGGACTACTCCCGCGAGCTCACTTATCTCTCCGACCCTTCAACCCCCGCCCAGCACTCCCAGTACTGGCAGACTACCAGAGACGAATCGGTGCGCTATCTCTCCTATGGCACACCGTGCGTACTCGCTTTCCTACCTCTCTTCGTCTCACTCATCGTCCATGTAGCGTCAACCAGTACAGTTTCTCTCCTCCGCCTACCTGGACCCTCACACCCTCGGACTCCTCCTATAACCCACCGGCTATAGCCAACTCCGTTCTCCAGCGCTTCAATCCGACATCGGCCTATCCGACACCACCCCCGCCGGGCATCCGTTCCTCGTCCTCTTCGCTCGCATTCGCTCTTGGCTATCCCAGCCAGGTCAAGTCACAGCCGCGTGTGTACAAGCCGGAGGAATCCGGTCCATTCTTCAAGGATTTCCTCAGCCGCTCTGCCCAGCTTTTGGATGCAAAACCTCCCATCCGTCCCAGCAACACCCCTCAGCATTCTCCCTCAAAAGTAGAGTCGCTCCCTCCGAAACAACCGCCTCTCCCGGCCGTTCCGCAACCTTCTGTAACCCCTAGAAAGCGTAAATCCCCGGACGAGCTCACCACCCCCTCTCAAAAGCGCATACATACAGCAAAATCCACAAATTCGCCTTCAACAAGGAGGTCCACGAGCGAAACGCCATCTCACAAGTCATCAAAAGCCTCCCGCCAAGTATTGGCGTATGTTAACGTCCCTCCCGCTAATTGGAAAACACCCTCATCAAAGTCATTCTCTGGTGATCTGGCTTCTGGGGACGAATCCGCCGACGAAGATGGGGATCATCTACACCCACGTCGTGATATCCACGCTGACATCAATTTCTCTGCACGGCGCGCTGGAGATAGGGATGAGCGAGGTATTGTGGATCCATTCATTGTAATGGATGCTGTTGACTTCTCGCATCTTTCAGCCCCGCTTGAGAGGCTCAACACCTTGATCGAAGATGTACTCGAGGCGGAAGACTCCCTTGCAGCCGATATTGAACTTGCTGATCTCCCAAAGGACTACTTCTCTCCCCTTACGCTTGACTGCAACCATCCACACCTCCAGCCGACCATCATAAGGAAATTGACAAAATACATCAGTCAACTGTATCGTCCCTCCAAGAGATCTAGACGTACAACGCGTGACGGGGTTGCTAACGCTAGCTCTGGGTCGAAGACACGAGACACACTCGGAGACATTGGAACACCTACTTTGTCGAGATTGATGAAGATTTTGGAGCGGTCGGTCAAGGCAGGAGAAGACTTGGATCCTCTACGCACCTCCGCGCATCATCCTCCGCCACCTTCGTCACCCAGCAAGTCGAAAAAAGGTCAAAAAATTTCCGCAGACGGCATAGATCAGGAAGACAACTTCCCCGTGCACGGTTCGCATCCCCAACAGCTTACAGACTCAGACGTACATGAACTGGCCGTTCAGTTGGAAGTTTCTCGTGATAGCATTCTCGCTGCAGACTGTTGCATGGCGCTTTTGAGTGGCGAGGGCGTCACAAAACAGGTTGGTGGCCTAGTCTAATGTTTTGTCTGATTCACTCAGTTGCGCTGCAGCTTTACTCGGAGGAGTTGATCACAACTTGCCTTGGCACTGTTAAGAATCAGCTTACTGTGGTCGTCTATCCGTTTGTAGAGGGCACCGGAGTCAGCGGAGCAGCGTCCCCCCAACTTAATTGTCTACTTCGCTACACACATTCAAACTGCGGAGAATTGCGGAGGCTACTAACTGAACTCTTCCAAGCCCTCGCTGCCGCACTTCCTCGCATTAACGCGCTGTTCTCCTCAGATGGAATTAGCATGTCTGATGCAATCATTATCCAAGCGGTTTACATCGCTATCGGACCATTTTTTGTTGTCGAGTCTGCCGAAAGTGATACGAAGGGTAAGCGGGAGAACATCATGTTGAGCACGTTAGGGAACAGTGCCATGAGGGGTCTTCGTCTCGACGCTTTATCGATCATTCGAAGCGTAAGTATCTCATCCACGCTAGATTTAGGTAGGCTGATCCCTTTCAGGTGTTTGCAAATCACGAAGATCAACGGTCATGGATCATTGAAGAAATCCTATCATCACTCATTAAGTTGTCGAACAGTCATAAAAAGGCTGGACAGTTCCGGTCTGTCCCCCATTTGAACGGTCCCATTCTGTTGTCAATGACATCTTTACAGTCTACGTGATGGTCGTTCAATACGCACAGTGTCCGCCCTACTTCTTCAACTCGTACAGACGTCCGCTCGCGATGTTCGAATAGCTGCGCGAAAGATTTCCAAAACTCGTCAGAATCGAGCTCTGCGGAACCAGGACAACGCGACAGAAAAAGCCAAAGGTCTCGTTTTCGATGAACAAGATGTAGAGGTATGTAAGACACGGAATCCACGCTGCTTGTATGCTCATGACACCAGGAGATACAACTGTACATGTCGGGCCTAGACTCAGCTACCAATGCCGCGAAAACGATTGTCCTGTTTCTGACGCAGAGGTAGGGTGCCATTCCGGTATCCGCTTGCATACCCTTACCATTTATTCAGGTCCGGGAAGGGAAAGCTGACGAAGAACTCGAACGAAGCAGAGTATCGGATTATTCTCGATAACCTCATCTCCGACCTCTCGGTTGTCCTGTTTTGGCCCGAGTGGCCGGCAGCAAGTTTGATTCTCAGTGTGATTTGTAAATTCATGGTAGGTTATTTGGACCTAACTGGTGGTACGATTTAACAGTCTCTCCTCTGCAGGTAGCTTCACTAGACGACGTGAAGACGAGTGTTCATATTGATACTAACGCAGCGAAGGCGATAGCTCTGGATCATCTGGGGGTTATCGCCGCTCGATTACGATCAAGCACCATAAGAGTCCGCAAACGGAGCGGTGAACATCCACTTGTCCCGCTGGATGAGGTATGCGTCTCATATTCACAGGAAGTGGTCTCATGGTGGGTTCCCATAGACTCTTTCAACAGAGAATATGCAGGATTTCGAAACACTCCTGGCTCGTCATGAAGCCATCTCTTTCCACTTGTTGAAACGTTCTTCTGATGACCAAGCCTACGAGGTGCGTCCCAAGTCGTTGATGGAGAAAAAGAATCATTGTTATATATACTTTCTGAGGTCAGAGTGCTCACGAACTTACTTCTGCAATGTGGGGTCACGAACTGGCGAGCGCCCTCCGGGTACTGCGTGGCGCTCTCTCCGATGATGACAGTGGACGCACTCGAAAGCTATCGACAACGCTCAATCTTTGTATGAAGCTTCGGAATGCCCTGTCTGAAATATGGACAAACCGTTCCAACGATGTCTTTGATGTTGGGTGAGTGTGTACCATCCTTGCCTACCTCGATGTTTTATGCTTTGCTAGATCCGAAGAAGAAGTGACCCGTGTTGACCTACTTGCAGAGGAGATTGGCACAATCCAAAATCTTAGGAGCTCTTTTGGACCGATACTAAATGTGGTGTTGATGGCTCTTGATGCACCTCCTGTGTTCATGCGAACCAAAGCACTGCGAGCCCTTGGCCAGATCGTGACCAGCGACTCTAGTATTCTTTCTACGGTAAGCATGTGTACGCACCTCACTCAGTGAACACATCTAATACAAGTCAGGCGACCGTACGACGAGCTATTGAAAGTCACCTTCTAGACTCTTCTCCAGCTGTCCGAGACGCTGCCGTCGAGTTGATCGGAAAATACATGATTGAATCTCCTGAAGTTGTCGGTGATTACTACTCGAGAATTGCGGACCGTATAGCGGTATTTGCTCATCCATCCGCCTCATCAACCTCTTACTGAATCTTTCGTGACAGGATACCGGGCTTGGAGTACGAAAGCGTGTGATCAAGCTGCTCAAGCAATACTACGGCGTCACTGAGGACCTAGGGCGTCGCGTTGATATCTGCACAAAGCTTGTATTGCGGATGTTGGATGAAGATGACACCGTCAAGGATCTCGCCGTCAAGACCGTAGAGGAATTATGGTTCCAGAGCACACCATCTCAACCTGTCTCTCTCAAGGGAAAACCACCTTCGTCGAGTAACGCTCAAGACAAGACCGCTTTGCTTTCGAAGGTGTCTTGCATCATGGGCGTGTCTGCTTACTTCAAAGACAGGCAGTCTCCTTTGGAGGACCTTCTTCACAAGATAATGTCGGGTCAAACTCCTGCGGAAGCTCTCTTCATACATGCAAAGTACTCTGAGATATGTGAGATATTGATTGATGGTCTCGTCGATGCTTCTGACCTCCCTGGTTTTGTGAGTATTTGAATTTGTTGGTGAAAGTATTTTAGACTTATCCGCACTCCAGACCGTTCAATCTTGTGTTAGAACACTTTATTTGTTTGCAACCGCCTATCCGTCTGTACTGTCAGGCAGCAATGCTTCTACGCTGCTCCCCTACTTGAAGAACCCTGCTTCCGTTCGTATAGATTCATCAGTTGCATGCAACGTGTCCTGATTTCGCTTCGCAGTCGGAAGAGTTAGCGGTAACTGACTATTTGCTCCGAGTCTTCCGGATATCGATCCCCCATATGCCGAAAACTGCAGTCAAGTTTGGTCAGGAACTACAATTGGTCTTGCAGCCAATGATCGTTAAACCGTCAAACGTCGGGGGGGTTGTGGTACGTTGAGTTGACTAGTTCAATTGAGCGAGTCTGACCCTTTTCGTTCAAGTGCTTGCAAGAAAGCGTAGCGTGCATGTGTGGTGTTGTCCAACACCTTACGCACGACTTTCATCGACTCGTCGCTCTTTTGAAGTCATGCAATGGTAAGACCTTGTCTGTTGAAACATCCAGTTCCAGCTGAAGTACTTTGCAGGGCGTCTTCAGCAGGCTATCGCCCGAAGCAGCAATGCGATGACCGCAATGGAGACACGTACGTTATCTATCCTCATCTTCATTGTGTCCCTGCTCGGAGAACACTGCGACTTTGATCATCTTCGCGCCGAGCGGCCCGGTGAGCATAGTCTTGAGTAAAGCTACGAAGGAGATCTGATCCTTTGCAGAGTTCGCGACCGAGTTGAATAGCATCTCAGAGGTAACGAAAGCCTCAGGTCGGTTTCCAACTCTTCTGACCATCGGTCGTGACAGGGACCCGTTGTGGAACACGTCTATAACAGCCTTCTCTCCCTCTATGCAAAATACAGCGATGGCGGACTCAAGGGACGGATCTTGCAATGTCTGGGTACGTTTCCATACCTCACGTGTGATTGACCTTACGGAACCCCTTTCCAGGTTTCTTGTTCCGCGCTCAACCTACTCTGATGACGTTGGAGCGGTCCGCTGGGATTATGGACGCAATTTTTGCCTCGTCCGACGAAGAAAGCCGAGGACGATTACTGAGGATCATGCAAGACTTTCTTGTTTCTGAAGCGACGAAGCATGCCGAACAACGCAAAGGTGAGTGGCTTGTCTTGTACAACGTGGAAGGAACTGAGACACCTTGTTCAGTCTCTGGGCAGGGAAGGGGTGATGGCGTCGTGGACATGGCTGAGCTCGTTGGAAACACTGAAGGATTCGCAGATTCTGGGTAAGAGCTTTTGTTCTGTGTGGAAATGGTGACGACAAGCTTATACTCTGAACAGGGTCAGCTCCGCGGTCGTCCAACGTTACATTTCACCCATCCTGGAGGCTGCGCTCTCTCAAAACCCGCAAATACAGGCCGTTGCTGTCGATATTCTGACCTTTACCGTCAAGCAAGGGCTTGCACACCCACTTCAGGTATGTCATGTAAACTATTGTGTTGAGTCTGATGCCACCAAGATCAATAGTCTTTCCCGGTCATTGTTGCTCTTGAAACGAGCCCTGTCGCAGCGACAAGCGTCCGAGCAAGCGCGCTACATGCCATTTTGTACAACAAGCACATGAGTCTTCTCAATGCCCGCTTCATCGTTAGTGCGAGGCAGTCCTTCGATTATCAGAAAGTGATCTCGCCGAATAGTGTTCAAGGTCGGTACTGCTTTGAAATTTTTCGCCAAGACTCATTTGGTCTCTGTAGGGTATCGTATGCAACCGGAGCCAACTGCACTGTTGCAACGGTGGTATTCGCTAGTTCGCGAGAAAAGAGCGCCGCGACAGGATTTCTTGAAGGCGCTTGTCAAAGCATTCGACATTCCAACCGCATTGAAATCATCACAGGTGAAAATTTCTCCGCATACTCCTCCACTTTGCTCAGTTTGATGGACGATATCCAGGATGACGTCGACTTTTCCCGCTACATGGCCGAGAACTTTGCGACTCTGGAATACAAGACTCAAGAGGAAGCTCTCACTGTCATCAAACATCTCACGTCTATTTTATCCACTTCAGGGATGCAACTCATAGAAATCGTTTCTCCCTCAAATTTGCTCGTCCAACTGCACGAACCGCAACAAGAGTCTGTCCCGAATGGTACCCACGCCGCTCCACAACCTCCGCTAGCCCCGAACCTTGACATCGATGTTATGAGGACATCGGTTTTAATCTGTATTGTGATGCTGCTGAAATCTCACTTGAAGGGGTTGTATGGTCTATCTGAAGAGTAAGTCCGCTTATGTACCTGCATCAAGTGTTGATTCATCGTGCTTCTGCAGTAAGTGCAGCAAATTCGTTCCGGGAAAGAAGAGCGCTGTTGGCGACAAGCCTGCTATCAAGCGTCATCAATTTCCGATATCGTGGGACCGCCTACCATTTGTAACAGCACCACTTATTCTTCCCGAGCATTTGGCATCGCAAAGGGCGACGGTAAATCAGGTGCTTTCTTGTGTATGGATCGACCATTGACAGTTTTCTTTCCCCAGTTTCTCCAGACTTGGAATGAAGACGGTGTGGTGGCTGAACCTGAAGACGACCTCGAGTAATACACTCGTTTTGTCCTTTCCGAGAATTCGCCTTTCAAACGCATATATCATTATCCTCGATGAATTAATGTATTGTACTGCCTGGGCAATACCAGTAGAAATCTAATGGGCTCAATCGGAGCCCTTGACGTCCGATTTTCCAAGATCGATCTTGGCAATATGGCGGATCATACTTTATTCAGCAAACTACAACCTCCTGAGTGGCTCGATATTATCTGATGCAAGGATTTCTATTTCGAATATGTTGTCAGTGATCCCTGTGGCCTAACGACGCTACCGTCTATGAAAGCGACCGGTCCCTTTGGCATTTCGCCGATAGCCAGCTGGATATTGTTATCTAAGCATGGCTCGTCTTCGAACACCCACTTCAATTGACCGCCATAGGACTCTGGCAAGTCTTGCTCGTGGATTAATTCACGAAGCGTTTCTCCTGGATCACTTCCAAGAATATGAACCTTGCGACGCGTGCCCTCGTCGAACCAGCCCTAGTAGCCAAACGTCATATCTCAGCAACCAGGCTATTGTTCCTCGAGGCGCGTACCTTGACCCAGTTCCATATGGTGGGAAAGAACGACGGTGAATTAACGATGGCGATGGTGTTCAGCGTCTCCGGGTAGTTGGCGGTTGCCATCGTGGACGCTTGCTGGAGGTGGCTGTGGAGGGACCACATGTCTCTCAGCGACACGTCCCCCAGATCGATAATACTTGTCGCCGAGGATATCGGTGGCGTCGGCGGGTCGTGGGAGAGATAGTCACAAAGGGGTAATATGAAGCGAATCATGCATTCGTAAAGCACGATGCTGTACGGTAGCAGGGGGAGAGGAATCAGTCGCTCGCTATCTTGCGTGACAGGGAAGCTATCGAATGTACGTACACGCGTTGGTGACGTCTCTCCAACGGAACTGCATCCAATTCGCGGCGCAGCGAGCTGTCAAGAGAGGCGAGTCGATAGACATACAGCGGGTGACCATGCTACAGACAAGAGTCGGTCGCGGCGTTGCCAATAGGAGTTGGATGATGGAAAGACAACTCGATAAAAGAAGAGTACCGTACTTTATCTCGGCGCCCAGTCCAGCGCGGATAAAACCTCCTGGACGACTCCAGCTCATCAGCATCGAACGATTTGAACAGGGCGTCGACGTCGTGTTGCTTTCGCCATGTCTCCGTGCGGACAAAGTGTTTCTCGGCCTTGTCCGGGTTGTACGAACGTGCGCGCAGAAAACGTCTTGTATGTTTTTCACGCGGCTGTCAGACCTCGACATGTACTAGGCAACGAGCGACGGGAGTGACATACAGGAGAGTCGCGTCATCGTGACTCGCTTGGGTCCCGTCATTCGCAGGTTGATAGTGACCTGCGCGGACAAGGTTTGCTTTGAACGTCTCGAATAGCAGGCTGCTCTGATGCGACTGACTGCGTGGGTCATCTGCCGGTGAGGCAACACTTGCATTTGTGATAGCTGAAGCGACACCATTAACCTTGGGAAGGCCGTTCGAGTCGGCGTGGGGGTCGTCGGGTTGAGTGGTCATGTCTAGTGGTTAGTAGCGGACGAAGTAAAGGATGCCCCGCAACTGAAGCAGGCACCCGGTGATGGCATGATGGCCCGGGCATCAACCTGTTTGCCACGATCCATAAGCAGTACTCCGACACATTTCGATATCTTCAAGTGAGCAAGATTCCCACTGCGGGACTCCGATATCATCTGGGAGGCCAATACTACTACTCTTCATCACATCATGACATAAATTCAAATGCATCACGAGGATTTGCATAAAGTCCAGATCGCTCCAATTGTGCATCACATTCAATAATTAGATTACAGTCACTCAGAAACCACCCACAAACTCGTACTATGTACAACAATCACGGCCGACAAGTCACCCCTGCGCAACTACAACATCTATATTCAATACTTCGGATAGGGTGTGTCATGACTCATTGCTATGGTCTGATGACGATACCATCCACGAACGTAACCGGTGGCATCCCGGATATCATTATTCAAGTGTGGCTCATCTTCGAAAACCCATTTCAGTTGACCGCCATGGCACTCCAGCAAGTCTATAACACGGATCAATTCACAAAACGTTCAAATCCTGCGTGAGTACCTTTGTCGAACATTGTAAGCCTAACTAGATGTCGAAAATACTCAGTGGACAAGGAGAAAGTCTCGAATCCCAAGATTCCCGAGATCTCTCTTTTTTTTTCCTCGGTTAACATCGAATGGATGCAGTGGAGTAATATGGATCCCATGTTAGCATTTTTATCGAATTCAGGTGAGTTGATGAGAGGATATTTGTTGACCGAAACCGATCGGGTTTTGGGCACCTCAATTGTCCGTTGGTCATCAAATGATGGGAGGCATGCTGAATGAATCAGCGACTGACTAAGGAAGATAGAGGCTTTGTCATCATGCGCATAAAAGATCCCAAGTATATAACAAGGTAGGGTTGGCGTACCGGGGATTTATCTACATGGCAGCTCCACGCGTTTGGTTAGGTGGGTGTTCACCAGCCTGTCCCGGAGAAATGAATGCTCATGTCCCTTTATCAGTCACGGGTGCATCTTCTGGTTTCGGAAAGTCTATGACGGAGTTCGCCTTGGCGAAAGGTGATATTGTCGTCGCGACGCTCAGGAAGCCAGAGATGCTCAAAGACCTTTCGGCGCACTACCCGGAAGACAAGTTGCTTGTACTCAAAGTCGATGTCACAAACCAGGCGGACATCGACTATGCTTTTGCGCGAACCAAGGAGGTATTCGGCAGACTGGACGTCGTCTTCAACAACGCGGGCGTTGGACTCCTAGGAGAGGCCGAATCAACCCCGATAGACACCGCTCGTGCCATGTTTGACGTCAATTTCTGGGGCGCAGCACGTGTTAGCCAGGCGGCCATCAAATTTTTCAGGGAGGTGAACGAACCAGGACGCGGAGGCGTGCTGCTGCAAACGAGCAGTGTCGCGGCAGTTGTAGCCTTACCAGGTCTATCTTTTTACAGTGCAAGGTGAGTCTGACCTGCACACTGATGTATGCAAAGCACTGACATGCTCGATACCAGCAAACAAGGTGAGACAATTTAACCGGGACAAGTTGGTGACTTACTTGAAACAACATCTAGCGCTTGACGGATTTTCAGACTCTCTGGCAGCGGAAATACTCCCACGGTGGAACATCAAGGTACATGATTATAGATTACTCCTACAAGCCTGATACTAAACTTTGTACTAGATATGCACTATACAACCTGGAGGTTTCAGAACGAATGCAGTGGCCAACGCTACGGTTGTGCCCAGGCATACGGCTTACGATGATCCAACGTCAGCGCTTGCATTTCTGTGGAATCAATTCACCGATCCTGCAGGCGAGTCCAAAGTCCAGGGTGATCCTGCAAAATTCGTCAAGGCCCTCTACGCACTGGTCGAAGGTGGTAATATACCGTTACACCTTCCCCTTGGTCAGGACGCGTTGGAGAGTGCACAAATGAAGGTGAAGTCACTGGAAAAGGAGATTTCTGAGGGAGCACCCTGGTCTGCGGATCTCGTATGCGATGACATTGCTCAAGCGAAGTAGTGGAGGGCACTTGCAATGTTATAGAGTGTAGCAGCGCTCGTTTCTCTCTCCATGACTAGAAAGGTTCTTATTCCTCATGCCGTGTTTCATGTGTATCCGTTTGTATCTATACGCCAGCGTTTCAGCGTCTTTACTATCGTTCACAAATGAATTTGCGTGTACTCAAAAGTTGCCCTTCCGCTATGGCGAATCCGCCAAGTCATTGGTCAGCTAGGGTGACTGCGCTACCGAATGAGAAGGAATATGCGCAGCGTGTGGGCAACTGCTGAAGTCCTTGCAGCACCATAGATTCTCAGTCATATAGTGGTGGGCCCTATGATTTGTAGCGGGACGATCGCCAAGAACTGCACTAATATAGAGAATCTTTGCACCAATATCAGAATCCACGAAGATAATCGGATGACGCCATGAGACAATCACCGATGTTGTTCGTCATATGCACAGCTTGTCATTGCAACGTGCCTCACGAGTTACTTTGTCCATGTAATGCTATGAATGTGCAAAGTTCACCTTCTCATGCAACAACTCCAATACCTGCCTCTCCTGTTTATCCATGAACAACATGACGGTCCCAAATCTTTGGACTTTGGAGAATGCCAACAGGTAATCCCGTACACTATCTCTTGTGCCCGGGGTTGAATCCTGTTCAAGCACAGCCTGAAGGGTGTGTAAGATGGATCTAAGCAACTCCGGTTCTAATGAGGCTTGAAATAGTGCTGGGATGGAAGATGGCGAGATTGTCTAAACGATATAAAATAGACTTCTTGGAGCATTTTTTGCAGAGTAACTCACACGAATGAAGTTCCACTTGTCCGATGCGGTATGTAGGGACTCCCAAGACTTGGTGAATTGAAACAAGGTCGGGGGTCGCTTTTGGGAGGCTGGTATACTTGTATTGCTTGGTGTTGGTCGTGTAGATTCTCGCGTTGCCGAAGAGGTAGACGCGCTTGACGTCCTGGTGACGATAGTGTGGTCCCCTGTGTGGCGGATTATCCCACCTGATACCCTAATCGGCTTAGATTCTTCGCGTGCCAGTTTTGCATTCACAAACGTCTGTGGCTTTGACGGAGGAACCAGCGGTGTCATCGGCTTGCTTTCCTGCTTCAGGTGGCGCGTCGAAACCGGCTGAAGCAGGTCTGTATGGTTAACCTCTGAGGGTGTGGCAATCGGTGTTTCTTGCAATGGTCGTGTATCATCCTCAACGATCTCAATAGGAACTCGACGTCGTTTTGGGGTGGTGCTCTCGGGCGTGTCGACAGCCTACGAATGGGAATCTAACTCTTCACCAACATCCTCAATAGGGAAGGCTTACAATAGATTTGGGATGTTGCTTGAGCTTTAGTTGTTGTGATGCCTTCTCCAGTTCGGATATTTCAGCCTTGACCGACTCGTTGGCAGGCTCCAGCACAAGGGCTCTATCCAGGTCTAAACGGGTTAGAAGTTGTCATTCTGGTTTGCTACTTCCCTACCTGTCAGAGCCTCATCCAAGTTTCCAAGAGCTCTCCGCGCTTGACCCCTTCTGAAAAACGCTTTGACATTATTGGGGCTCAATGCCAAAACTTTGGTGCAATCCCTCTCCGCGTCCTCCGATCTACACAACAACTGATCAATCATATGGAGCAATTCTGGATATGATTCACCGTGGACGCACTTGCCCAGTTTGAGATATGCTGCTGCCCGGTTGAGGAAGAACGTGTGGTCGTTACTGTCGGCAAGGATCGCTTCGGTGTAATGGCCGATGGCAGTGGGATAGTCGGCAGCCTTGAACGCCGTATTTCCCTGTTTCCGCCTTGTCGAGGAGTGAATGGTGATATTTTCCAATATTTACCTTGTCTTTCGCTATTCTCGCCTTTTCTGACGCCATTCGAGTCTAGGATGGGTAAAGCGATGGGAGTTGATGGAAGACCTTTCTTTAAAAAGGCAACTTAGTATATTGAACGCGCATCATACCCCATCTGACACGGTAGCGACCGTGTTGGCTCCTCACATCCCGGCTAAACGTCTCCTCGGACCCCTCCTAGGTCCGGCCGTTCACGCGACAATCGTGGTCCAAGCATGGGGAAGATGAACGTAAAAGTGCCTCAGCGTACGTTAATGCTCAATCGGGTTGCCCCACGATCCTCCAGTGTTGCTCATGTCCATCTCCGAAGCCTCCGTCAGCAAACCTGCACCCTCACTCTCATCTCCGCGACTTTTGCATTCTCTGCGCGATGAAAACAAGTCAGTCCTCAGTTTAATGGCTGATGCGCGACACATCTTTGTCGGAGGCCAGTGTCAGCATATTTCGGTTGGTTTACGTCCATGTCATCGTTTGACCAGCTCCTCAACACAAGCAGGTTTGGGACAAGCAATCTTATACACTCAAGACTAGTCTACGTGGCCATACCGGAAGTATACTTGCTTTAGAGCTCGCAGAACAGAAACAGTGGCTGTTTAGTGCCTCCGGTGGGAATTGCATGCTTCTTTCAGGTCATGTTCCTAACATTTCGTAGGTGACAGTACCGTTAGGGTGGGTGATATCATCTATCGTGATCACTCATACTCTGACTCGTAACAGATCTGGTCCACGGAGACGTTCACCGCAATCCATGTCCTCCAACCCTACCTAGAATCCGGGGCTGGAGATCTTTTTTCTCTGGCTTGGGACCCCATTCTACGAACTGTTTACGTTGGCTGCCAGAACACCTCGATACAGTGGTTCAGCTTTGATGAGCACACCGTCAGCCCATCGATCCAGGAACAGACCAATTCTGGCACATCCACCCCCACCCGCAGAGTTCACAAGTTCTTTGACAGTTATCCTCAATACACTCACAAACCCGCCGACCTCCTGGCAAACAACCTTGCCTACTGCCCTCTCTTAGATAAAAATATCATTGAAATTCCGGCCTCCAATGTTCTTGATTCGGCACATTTTGGATACGTATACTGTATGGCGATGATGCCATCACAAAGGACAGGTTCGGACGATACAGCGTTGCAACCTGGCGTGACCTATCATCTCATGACGGGTAGTGGGGACGAGACTGTCAAAGTAGGTGGGATCATGATCCAAACATTACCATACTCACCTCTCAATAGATGTGGACGTGCACCTCTTCTGGTCCCGTGCCTAAGCATACATTTGAATGCAATCATGGTGCAGTCTTGTCCCTTGCGGTTTCGGGGGATACTGTCTTCGCGGGGTGTCAGGAAGGTTATGTTCTGGTGCTCTGTCTGGAGACCAGAACACTAGTCCGGACCATCATAGTCCAGGAGGTCTGTCAAATGATTCTTTGTACCCACTTTAGCAGCGGCTCATCACCCTCACCAGAACATTGACATATTATCACTGACTATGTTGCATTCCGAGCTGTATACAGGCTCCTCGAATGGTCGGATACAGGTCAGTGTGGGAAGCGGTCTGGGCATTGCAATACATGAACATTTATGAATTTAAGCGATGGTCGCGCTCATTCGATTGCACTGCGTCGTGGAGTGCTCATGAAGGAATCGTACTTTCATCTATCGTAGCGCACTCGGCCCAGTCAAATGCATTCGCACTGGTCTCGGGTGCTAATGACGGGTTTGTGAAGGTGAGTTCTGTATCTCACCTCTCACACCCGCACCCTACGTTCTGTCCAGATTTGGGACATCGACTCGCCGTCCAAAGCAACCTGTGTCCCGCTCTCGGGGAATAGTCTCTCGGAAGCCGAAGACTATGGTCATGGTGCGCGGCCAGCTATGTGAACTCCATGTCAGTTACATTCGATATCCAGACCTCATGACCTATGCACTGTCAACCTTTGTTTCTATCCCGAGTATCAGCTCAGATCCTTTGTATCTCGAAGACTGTCGCCAGGCGGCCATCTGGTTGAAAAAGTGCCTTCGCCAACTTGGTGCAGAGTCATCGCTGGTAAGCCACTGCTTGTAATACAATGACCAGTGATCAAATTCTGGCCTTCAACAGTTGCCTACGCGTGAGCCCAGGCGTCCATTGGTCCTGTCGACCTTCCAAGGAACGCAAGGTAAACACCCAAAGCCTCGAATATTATTCTATGGGTAAAGTCATGCTACTCGTTTCTTGTCGACTGACTCTAAATCTCTTCAGACATTACGACGTCGTCTCTGCTCCGCGTGATGGCTGGGACTCTGACCCATTCACTGTCTCTGGCAGAAATGGTTACCTATATGGTCGGGGCGTCGCAGATAACAAGGGTCCTATCATGGCAGTGGCATGCGCTGCTGCCGAATTGCTGAGGAAGCGGGCCCTCGGTGTTGATCTGGTATTCCTGATCGAGGGTGAGGAAGAGGCAGGGAGCGCCGGATTCATGGATGCTGTTTCGGCGTACAAGGTTTGACACCTCATCTCGTTGCACCTTTTTACGTATCCTCATTCGTCCAGTCTCAAATCGGGAACATCGATGCTATTTTGCTCAGGTATCGTAACATCGTGAAGTGACCAAACTCTCTACTTATTCATGTATGCAGCAACTCTACTTGGATAACCGAGTATCCGCCGTGCATCACGTACGGGTTACGTGGAGTTATTCACGCTACACTGGAGGTGTGTCCTCCTACCTTGAGGCCCAAGTTTTACTCTAGACGTTTCTTAGATTTCGAGCGGCGTCCCCGATCAACATTCTGGTATCGAAGGAGGAGCCATGGCAGAACCCATGCTTGACATGTAGGCACCATACCCGGCGTCCCAGCGATTTTTCGACCTTGTTCTCTAGGATTCGCCTGCTCGCAACACTGACGGACAGTCAGCGCAAGGTCTCCATTCCAAGTTTTTGTGCGCTCTTCAGGTCTCTGTGAAGGCATCCTCGCCGACTCAGATCGTGATCCCAGATGACAGCGTTCGTCCACAGACAGAAGACGAAAAACGATCCTACGAACTATTGTCGTTGGTGACGCACAGCCCCGCCTCGGTCCTCTCTTCACGATGGCGCGAACCTTCGCTCACGGTCCACAACATCTCAGTCTCGGGTCCAGGAAGTAAGTCTCGCGATCGACCGCGATCGATCGTCCAGTTGACGGATCTACGCCACAGATCCCACCGTCATCCCCGGCAAAGTGACGACCAAGCTCTCGCTGCGCATCGTGCCAGACCAAGATCTGGACACGGTCTCGCGCGCATTGGTCTCCCACCTCGACGCGTCCTTTGACGCGTTCCGATCGCCCAACAAGTTTTCCGTGCGTCTCTGGCGCTTTTGTGGATGGTTGGCGCGTTGACGTTTGGGCTCGTGTGCGGCGGGCTGAACAGGTCACCATCGATCACACCGCCGACTGGTGGCTCGGCGACCTCGACGACCCGTGGTTCAAAGCGCTCGAGTCGGCCGTGCGCGAAGAATGGGGCGTCCAGCCCCTGCGCATCCGTGAAGGCGGCGTATGTCCCATTCGCGCTGCTCGATCGTCTCACGCTGACCGTCGTCCCTCTAGTCCATCCCGTCCGTGCCCTGGCTGGAAAAAACGTTTGGATGTCGCGCGCTGCACCTGCCGCTCGGTCAGAACTCGGTGCGTGTGTCCCTGTCGCTCGCTTTTTACTGGCCCGTCCGTCGCTTTCTTGACGTGCTGACGACACCACCCTGTCCCGGACAACAGGACCGCGCGCACCTCCCCAACGAGCGGATATCGCTCACTAATCTCCAGCGGGGCAAGACCGTCCTCGAGCGGTTCCTGACCAAAGTTGCAGATGGGTGTCGTCGGGCTGCGTTGTCGTCCTCGGACCTGAGGCCGGGTTCAGGTCATGCTGTCAATGGGGACGCGGGATCGGAGTACTAGTAGACTACTCTCTGGAGGTCTCGGCGTGCTATAAATCTACTTGCTGCGCTTTCTGTCCCTCCACCGAGAAAAAGACCCGATTGAAAAGCCATCTCGTTTGATCATTCAATCCCACCAGAAGGGGGAGGGGGTTAGACATTAGTGACAAGTAGACGAGCCACAGATGATCCAAAAAAAAAATAAAGGAATAAAATAAAGGAAAAAAGCGAGTGAAAGAAGAGAGCACAACAACGTCAAGAACGGACACCAAGGGATTAAAAGAGAAAAAGGTACACGACCGTCTAGAGAAAGAAGCAATGAAAAGAAAAAAAGAAAGCGCAGGGCCAGCCCATCGTTGCCCTTGAGAACATGATGAACATACTATGAAAGAACGTATTTCTACTTATCGGATCGACTACGCCCCAAGGTTGGGCTCTGCCGTCGGCGGCGGTCGACGCCACGTCCCATTTTTTATTTCGTACTCGTGTGTTCGCGTCCGTGTCGTCTGTGTTACACAAACGATGCCACAAGGATGGCTGCTCGCGACCCGATCTAGGCATCCGAAAATGCATAAATAAGGCACCAACAGAACCCGGCTACACAAGAAAGAGGAACGTCAAAAAAGACCTCCAAGCAAACGATCAGAAAGAAAGAGGGAGGGAAGCAAAAGAGGAGAGGCAGAAACTCGGAGGGCCTAGGCGGTTAGAAATGAGTACAGGCGAAAAGAATAAAGGGTGAGGGGTATGATGCGTACAGTTCGCGGGAATGACACAAAAAGGGAATATAAACATAGATGAAACTCGAGGTACAGATCACCAGTTCATCGTGCTCTCCCGCAGAATTGGGGTGGAAATAGTGCCTGGTTGAATCCCGCGGCGTTCCCGCACGTTCGTGACATGGTGATCATAACCGTCTTCGTCGGGACGTGAAGATTGGAAGCCCCTCAGACTGTCCTCGGCGTAGTAGAAACTCCGGCGGCGTTGACCGCCCACGCTGTCTCGATCGAACTCTTGGCCATTGGGGCGAACCCCGACGTACTGACCGTCGTCAGAGAGCCGTCTGTGGGCTACCGCGCGGTGTCGCTTGTAGGCTTTCAGTCCAACAAAGGCGACGACCATGATCGCTACGGCGCCGAGAGAACTGACGACACCGATGATCGCGTCTTGACGAGCGCCGGATCCACTGGACGAGGTCACAGTGCTGCTTCCCCCCGGCGTAGGACCCTGGATTGCGTCCAACGACAAGCTCGTGTCGACACAGGCCGCGAGCGTGGGAGCGATAGGACCACTTTGGCCCGTATAAAACCCAGATTTCAGATCCGAGATGAGGCTGGCAAGCGTAGAAACCAGGTTGCTTGGTATGTAACCCTGCCAGATCGTTTCAAGTTGGGCAATGTCCGCTGGCCCTGTATATGTCGTGGGCTCGTGTACCGTCAACTCATAGTTTTGCACTTGTGTGACTGTGGCGGAATCAGCTACCGATCCATCAAGGGCCCATTCAAAGACATACCATTGATACCAAGAGCCGTGGCAATCACTTGAGGGAAAATTTCAAAGATCTGCCCCGGAGAATCGGCACTCCTTGCTACGAATTCCCAGTTGAGCGAGAGATTGAACATCACATTGATCACGACATCATCTCTAGGAACGCTACCAATGTCAAGCGGTGGTTGTGGCAGGATAACTCGGGGTAATCCGTTAGGAAGGGGTGCGTCGGTGGGTGCGGCGGTAGGCACGTTCGAAACCAACGAATAGGTTGTTGGGGCTTGATCAGGATCCGAAGCCGTTTGCGTGGTCGTCTGGCTGGGGGTAGTGAGTAGAAGTGAGGCGGCCGTCAAGTAACCGTAATTCGAATTAATGAGAGTCGAGACAGAGGTACGAGTAAAAGGTGGGGTCACAGTAGGGGTACTTGAAGAGTTGTATCGACTGGATGTGTCGGGGAAACTTATCACACTCGAACCAAGGCTCGAGAAAGTGGTCTGCCTTGGGGGTGAGAGTCAGTGCGACGTGATATATCATCATAAACATAACACACTCTGTGTTGGTGGGAGTGGGGGTCGAGGTCGTGCACCCCAATATACCAAGGATGGAACACGAGGTAGTTGGCGTAGCGGTCAAGGTGGGTGTACCAGTGGTGTACGGGGTAGACGTCTGGCTTCCTGTATCCGTTGGCGAAGGGGTGCTCGAGGAACATCCGAGTAGCCCCCCCAACAGACCACATGAAGTCGCGGAGGCAGGAGGTGGCGTAGATGTACCGGTTGGGTTGGTAGTTGGTGCGGGGGAGGAAGTGGATGAACAGAGCGGGTCCAGCGGATCGCACGACTGCGTGGGGGTGGGGGGGGGGGTGGGGGTGGGCGAGTATGGAGGAGTAGATCCACTCGTCGATGGAAAAGGAGACGCGGTTGGCGTATTTGACGAACATCCGAGCAACCCTCCCACGAGATCACACGAAGAAGCGGGCGAGGGTGAAGGCGAGGGCGAGTATGGAGAAGAAGATGCACCCGCCGTTGGGGAAGGAGACGCGGTTGGCGTATTCGACGAACATCCGAGTAGCCCTCCCAAAAGATCACACGTGGGCGACGACGAAGGGGGCGGAGTAGACGTGGCGGTCGGCGTCGGCGAGGCGGGCGTATATCCACTCGTCGTCTGGGCAGCGGTCGGGGATGGCGTGTTCGACGAGCATCCAAGTACCCCCCCTAAAAGATCGCACTGGGTCGAGGACGAGGGCGTTGTCGGCTGGCTCGTTGGCGTCGGCGAAGAAGGGGTGGTCGTCGCGCCCTGGGAAGAG